>BQNB010048653.1:0-42457 GCA_026074375.1 Tanacetum coccineum
TTTGATTTTAAAACTAATGATCAAGTGACTAAATGCACTTATCTCTGAATTAACTAAGTGAGGTTTCTAAATGCTTAAAATCTAAACTCTAAAGCTACTTAAACTGAAAAAATGCCCTGGTGCTGGTACTAAACTTATAAGCTCTAAACTTTATATTTCTACTATCTAATTCTTAAAACTTATTTAAAACTTGATAACATAACCTAATACAATTGTATGAAAAGAATTGACAAGGTGCAGTTGACTTTAAGAGTCAAACTCACCTTATACCAAACACACCTTTATGAAAAATGTTAATACTAAAGTAGCTTAAGAACAGATTTTAAAGCTAAATCTTCTAAAACTTTTTATCCTCTTCTACTAAAATTGATCTAATAAGGATATTTGAACAGTGAAACCTACAGCTTATTAAGGATTGTAGACTAGTTCCTCACCTAGCTTATGAAACTAAAATTGACAGAATTTCATCTCATGAGACATTAACAAATTCTAGCTACTAAATTCTAAATCATTTACATATTTAAACTATTTAAACAATGCTAGACAGGATTAAGCTCAAGGAAATCTACAGAATAAGCTGCTTGAATTAAACTATGAACTAGCTAAGATGAAATTGAGAAAATGAAACCTGGATTTTTGGAGTCTCAGAACTTAAGTCACTCTTGTAGAGTGAGTGACTTAAAAGAGCTTAACCTAATGGCACCTTGCCTCTAGACCATAAGCAATAAGCTAGAATTTAGCTTATTTCTCCTTTAGGCTTCCAAAATGAACTCAAATTAATTCAAGTGATCATGCTTAGATGTAAATGAGTAAACTAAGTAAATGAAAGCTTAAACAACAAAATTCGATTAAAATTGAGCTTATGAGAAGTAATAAGCTCAAATGAGCTTATTAAGAGCTTATTTGCTAAATTCGACTTGAATTTGAAATTAAAGTAGATCAAAGTGAACAAATAGCTTGTAAACTAAATGAAGAATATACTAAAAAAGTAGACTACCAAGTTGAAAAGGAAAGTAATTAATAAGCTTAAAAGCTTATTTGCTTAAAGTGAAAGAAAAGAGCTTAAAATTTGAGAAATTACAAAGAGAAATTTAAAACAGAAAAACAACAACTGAAAAAGTGATGTCCTAGCCTCTATTTATAGATGAGTAGTGAAGAGAGGGAAAGGATTCTAGAGGCTTCCTTTAAGCCCTTGATCCTTTGAAGCTTATTTGTGGCCGTTGGATCACAAGAGTGAGGTGTTCGATCCAATAGGGAAGTGCCACGTGTTCGATGTTGATTGGGAGAGGTGTATGATCGAGTTTTATAAGAGAAAAGGAGCGGGGGTTGTGAAATTTGGGATTGGGGTGTGTGGGAAATCTTGGCGGGAAAATTAGTTGTGTTTGTTAGAGGTTGTTATTCTGTTTGCGAGAAAGCCGGGAATTAATTTGAAAGGTTTGAGAAGTTGGCAGAAATCGTCCTTGTACCTTGTCCGCCCAAATGTAGTGTTAAAAGAAGTTTGAATAATGGCAGTACTGGCCCTTGTGTTTTCCTTTCTTCTTTTCCTTCTTTAATAATCACTTTCTTCATTTGGCAAATTAAGTCCTTGAGTCTTAATAACTCCAAGTAAGCTTTGAAACTTTGAACACTTGACAACTTTGGCCCCTTGACTTTATTCTTGACCTTTGACTCTCTTTATTTCTTTCTTTGACTGAGTTTGACTGTGTCGGGCTGATCCGGCTGTGATTTCTGGCTGATTTCTTTGTCTTGCTCTTGACTCTTTGTCTTTTTCCCGTTTCTTGTCGGTTTTTGATCGTTTTTGCTTCTTTTTGTCTTTTCAATCCTTTCCTGCACAATTGGACACAAAAGCACACATTTTCTATTCTTTTGGCATTTTATTAGCTTTTATTTGGCAAAATCCCGGGTAAATTAGTATACAATTAAGCAAATATCAAAATTCCCCAAACTAAAGGATTGCCGTGTCCTCACGCAATGTTATGAAGTGTACACTTTGTAAACTAAGAAGTTTCCAAAATGCCCTTGTTTAGAACCTTTTATGAATCACCTTTTAAAACAACTTTCACTTTTCTCATCATTTAATCTCTTGGAAACACGTTAATGGCAATCATTGCAAGTTTGCAACTTTTAGGCTCATCGAAATAGGCTACTCCCGATTAATAGAGCACAAAAGAGGAAAATTCGTCATCCTTGACTTTTCACTAGACTAAACAAAGCTGATAAACAAGATCATTGTCAATATAAATCCAAATGATTAAGCTCTTATACTTATAACTTGTGAACTTTTCACTCCCGGGAATAAATTAATGATTAAGATGTGTGCACTCTTTTTAACTCAACCATAGATCAATTTATCTTCATAGTTGAAATTCATCTAAGCTTTACAAATAAGCCTTGTGAGCTCAAATGTTAATAACATAGATAAACCTCGACTCAAAGCTAAAAGAGATTAGGAAACAAAACTTATAAATTGATTTAAGAAAATGAAATTTTTAACCATTCTTTTTATTTTCCATGTACTATAATTATTTTTTTTTTTCTTGCAATAGGAATGTTGTTCTTAGTTCGAACCCCTACTTAGGCCTTTCTCCCAAATAGGATATCGCAACAACAACCGCGATGTCTTAGTTCGACCCCCACTCCGCTGCTTACGTTTGTAGGTTATCGCGACAAAACACCTTTCCTACAAAGGCTGAATCCAAAGTTCCTTAGTTGCAAATCTCTCATCACCCTAGGCCGCGCTCCCTAGCGATGAATGCTACGAACCTTTATCCTATTGTACATAGTTTTTAATCCTTAGTGCGACCATCGAGTCTATCTCTCACATGGATACGCCAACGATTAAAAAATACATATAGCTTTGGTTATTCTATTTTTCGATGTTCATTGGCACGAAAAATAATGCTTTTGCATTAGAAATGTTCATATTGCTTCTTTTTATAATTATCTTTTTGATGAATGGAAAATTTTCATTATAGAATAGAACTTATAAATTTGAAACCAAAAATTTACTACATAGTACAATGAATTCTTTTTCAAAATGTAAGACTTTTTCTAAAGACATTGGTTGACTTAGCTAAATTAAAAAGAGCACGTATGATTAAGTGTGTTAAGAGCTTATGGGAGTAAAAAGACACAAATCATTCATATAAGCTTTAGGTTTTCCAAATAAACCTTGCTTAAGCAAATACACTTATATTTAACTACATCATTTCTTGTTCTTCACATTTTAAAATCCAAAGCAATAGGATTTGTGAAAGCTTGGCCCACAAAGGTAGGTTGAAGAAACTGCTAGGGCATTTTCACCCGGTCAAGTCAAAATTAACTCCTATTTCTCACCAACGGACTACCAAAAAGAGGTGTTTTTTCCAAAACTTAAGCTTCTTTTGAGCTTTTCTTGTAAGCAAAAATTTAAAATTTCTCACTTTTTCACAAAAAGGAAATTCAAAAAGATTCAAACAAGGTTGCGTGAAGTGCAAGTCAATATCGAAGATATCCTTCCCCAAACTAAAATGAAACTTTGTCCTCAAAGTTTAAAAATAAGGGTCAAAAGGAATCTTTAACAAAAATTCTAAGGTCTTGCCAAAAGAATAGATGTTAGTTCGATAAAGACAAGGATAAGAGATTAGAGTTTTCCCATTTATGAAGAGAAGATTGGAGACCATCAATGGAAATTGTGGGAATTGCTTTGTCCTTCCACAATATTTGAACCATGAAGCTTCCAAAATCCGGAAAACCTAGACAAAAATCACAAACAACCAACAAGAGACGAAAAAGAACAAGCTTCCTACAAGCTATACTCGCCCCCGAATTAATTTGTCCTTGGGGAAGCAAAGAAAATAGAAAATGAAAAGAAAATAAAAGGATAAGCATGGGGTGCCTCCCACGAAGCGCTTGTTTATTATAGAGTCCCCTTCGCTTGACTCTTTCCCCAAACTAGTTTTCTTATGGTGGATAATAGCAATGGTGAAGAAAATCCAAGAGGTGGAAACCTCCCCAAACTAAGGATGAAAGATATACCAAAACATTTTTGATTCCGGGTTCAACAAACTTTTTAGAAAAGATTTTCAAGATAGAAAATGTGAACCCGAAAAATGCTTTGGTAACATGAAAGTCCATTAAGGGTGGGTGGAGTGGGTCAAAAACATCAAGAGTCAAAAGAGCTTTAGATGGAGCTAACTCTTTTGAACTCTTATCCTTAAAAGCATCATTATCAAAAATACCCGGATTAAAAACTTTATCTTCACTCCCCGTGGAGTAAGATACGGGTAAAACCTCGGGATAGGTGACAAATGGTAAAAATGATCGAATAGTAAATGTGAAGGAATCTTCCTCTTCAACATTTAGAGAATCAACATTTTCACCTTCCCCCGAATCAAAAGTTTTGCTTTCTGAATAGTTTGGTGTTTGAATATGTCTTTATTTGTTGATGGAAATGTATGTTGTGTGATGGAGAATTAATTGGGGATGTGTGGGATATGGAAGGGTCCTGTGTTTATTAGGGGGTTTAGCAGGGAGGGGGAGATGGGGATTAGGGGGTGGGTCTTTTGAGGAGGGGGTTGGTATGGAATTTGCAGTGGCTGAAGGGGTTTATGGCAGGGATTTGTTTGGGGCAGAGGATTGTTTAAAAGAGGGTTGGATTGTTAAGAGGCAGGTGATAGATGGTTGAAAAATTCGTTTTTTCTATTTATCATGGTGATTATATGATGTAAGTTTGAGATTATGGTGATTCTTTTCAAAACTCACTTGTTGCCCATTGAATTAACACATACTTCACCAATTGGGTGCCAAAGAAAGACATAATGGTATTATCCATCATCCTTCGGAGAATTTTGTGCTAGATGCCTCATTAGCAAATGATTTCCTCATAATCTTCAAAAAAGAAGAAGGTCAAATATATCTTAAGAGTTTCCGGTTGAACCTCCCCCTTAAGATTTGGACTCGTGTCTTTCTAGAGGGAAATTCATCTTCTTTCTAAAAAAACGAGAGTGAGGTTGGTTAAAGTTTGTTGGCTTTGACAAAATCATTTACCAAGTAGGAAATTCAAATTCATTTTCCAATTTTGGAATCTAATTGGATTGGGAATGTGAATCTCTTTGTTTTATTCTTTGTTGGGGACATATAATTAGATACTACTATTCCCACCTCTTTGTGTAATGTAGTACACTAAAAATTGAGTGTTTGGATTAAAATGTTGTGAATTGGCTCTTAGTAAGCTTTTTTTCAGGTGATTTGAATTTAACTCTTCCTTGGATACGTGATTTTATCATTTTATAATTTTGCTCAATATATATCTTGACCGTATATACGCTTGAGAACCAATGGAGTCAGTTGTTTCTACATGGTTGTTATGACGGGTGGGGAAGTTGTGCAAAAATTTGTGTTTGTGTGGGATTTAGACTGCATAATTAAGTGATGTGGGGTGATGTATGAGACTTGTAGCGAAGAGGGATCATCTTTTAAGGAAGGTGGGGTAACGAAGGGTCTGGATGATGTTTTATGATTCTTAGGGGTCATGGGTAGATGGTGTTTGGTTGTAGTATGACAAGTTCGGAGGGGGTTTATGTGGAGGTAAATAAATGCACATTACGTTGCTCGTGAGAGTCCCTCGAGTGAAATCTATCAATTAAGACCTAGTATGCCATCCGCCAGAACAAATCGGTTCTTATAGACCAAGGTTTTCTTACACGCTATCAACAAGGAAACTTGGTGGTAACATTTCTCTTTAAAAGCTTTTCTTATTAAACATAAGTACAAAATGGGAATGGTAGATAACACACTTTTTACTAAGAAGAAAAGTTCAAATCTCATCATCGTTCAAATATATGTCAATGACATTATATTCGGTTTGACTTGTCAAGACATGTGTGATGAGTTTGCCAAAATCATGCATGACGAGTTTGAGATGAGCATGATGGGTGAACTTAACTTCTTCCTTGGACTACCAATAAAACAAATGGAAGATGGAATTTTCTTAAATCAATCTAAATATATTAAAGAAATGCTTAAGAAATTTGGTTTAGAAGATTCTAAACCAATGAAAACCCCCATGTCCTCGGATACTAAACTCACGAAAGATGAAGAGTGTGAATCAATAGATAGTACCAAGTATCAAGGCATGATAGGTAGTTTACTTTACATAACGGCAAGTAGGACCGATATCATATTTAGTGTCTGCCTTTGTGCACGCTTCCAAGAGGATCCTAAAACCTCTTATCTTAAAGTGGTTAAGCGTATCTTTCGATACATTAAAGGCACTACGCACTTAGGATTATGGTATCCTAAGGAACCGGCATAGAAATTGTAGTATATGCCGAATCTGATCATACGGGAGATTATGTGGACCGAAATAGCACTAGCGGTATTTGTATATTCGTGGGATGCTGTTTAACATCTTGGTTCTCGAAGAAACAAACTGCTCTTGCTATATCCACTACCGAAGCCGAATACGTAATCGCCGGAAAGGCATGTCAACAAGCACTATGGATGAAACAAGCTCTTATCGACTACGACATTCGACTCGACGATGTCCTGATCATGTACGACAATAAAAGCGCGATTGACCTTAGCAAAAACCCGGTGCAACACTCTCGAACTAAACATATCGAAATTCATCACCACTTTCTTCGTGATAATGTCTAAAAAGGGTATATCTCTATCGAAAAAGTGTCATCCGTTGAGAATTTCGCTAACATTCTTACTAAACCCCTTAAACGTGAACCGTTTAACTATCTACGTCTTAGTTTAAGAATGATGGAACACATTCCATAAATCGTTCTTCTTTTCTTCTGTCTCGATTCTAGTCCGTGTTCCACTCCGTGTCGTGACAACTTAATTACTTCATCCGAAGTACTTTAAGTATCTTTAATTCGCGAAATGCAAATTAAAACGTCACTCCTTCAGTAAATTTTTTGTCAAAAATCGAGTCTAAAACACCTCCACTGGAGGCGGCCACCATATCAAGGGCGGCCTCCTGATTAAATTAGGCGTCCCCCGTATCGATATGGGACCGCCACTAGTCGGGCTCTAATGTCTGCACACGCTCATTTGTTAAACACAAAAACAAACACCCCCTTCTTCTAAAACCTGTAGCGACGAAACAACCCAAAAACCATTCAAACTTAAAAATAAAACGGTAAAATTCAAATTGAAGATCAAATTAACACCAATAATCAATCCTAACATCATAAAGATAATCAATTGTAAGTTATTTCATCTATTTTCTTTCCAATTTATGTCTAGGGTTCATGTTGAACAAAAAAAATTCAAAATTGGGGATTTCTCATTTTTCTTTTAATTGTGTGCAATTAGGACTATAATAACACAATGTATAACTAGTATGCTTCCCGTAGACATAAGATTTGCATTATTGAGTGTGTTTGTCAAAAAATTTCATTCGCACAAAAACCCCAATTTTCTTTCAATATCACGCACGTTAGGATCACCATAAAACTGTTTCAATGCATTGTTAGTACACCCTAAAAACGTTTTTGCATACATGCATGATGATCTCATGAACAAAATTCAAAATACATAATTCATATGTATTTTTTAAAATGTTTGGATGAGCAAAATTAAATTACGAAGCGTTTGGGTTAACTCATAGGTTTTTATTTTAGAGTTGAGTTAATCGCAACTCCACATTTGTTGTAATTAGACACACACTAGGCACAAATTCTTATTAATTTTACAAGTACATACCAATAAAATATGGAATTATTTGCTTATTTTAGGTGATAATGCCTCGCATCATCGTATTAGATCACCAAAACACTTGTAACTACATTCCAATCATATCTGATGAATTTGATCCACCACTTCAAAACATACTTAAACTTCTTGAAAAATGATACTTTCATGAGGGTCGGGTTGTAAGTCAAAACTTTGAAAATATGAACTACCTCAATGCCAAGTTTGAGTCTATCGGGTTTGATTTTTCATTCAAAATCAACTATTTTCTTTCTCTCGAAGAATTCGGTCAAATCCTTGGTATCCCTTACAAAGGTGATTGTTCTTTTTCTGACAAGTGGTCACTTGACGACTTGCCATATAGTGTTCCAACGGGTGGTCCTTATCAAATGAATCCTCCTTCTCCCGATGACATCAAACTCCCTGTTCAAATCGAACGACGGGGTGTTGTCACTCGCATCCGTCATGAGCAAGAGATTGTAGTTGAGGACAATCAAAACTTCACTCGTGAAATCACTAACGTTATGAAGACATGGATCGACATAATTCTGGAAAATGTCTTTTGTCTTGTGGAAATCGGGATCACATCCCCACGTGTCTATATCATATGCTCTTTTGTATTGCTACCTCCACACAATACAATCTTGCTTACTTCATTGCTAAACGAATGGAGTTTGTCATAAAACAAGCTCGGTTAATCCTACCTTATGGTATGTTATTAACTCGCATGTTTGACCGTGTCATGTCCGAAAACCCTGAGTTGTCAAACCATCTTTATGTCTTGTACGATCGTGTCATGTATCCTTTTGCCGGTCAACAAGAGCGAAAGACTCAAAAGAATTATGGCACGAGAAGAGGTCGTTCCTCTACTTCTTCCTCATCCGCCTTCGGTCAACCATCCTCCTCTCATCCCAACGATGATGATAATAATGGAAATGACGAAGGGACCTCGTGTGCAAGCACTCCTTCGCCTACTCATTTTGTCAACTCATTGACAAATGAGGTTCCTCAAGTCTTTTCAAACCCACCTAATATTGACCCAAACATGGAACCTTTCTATACTCGTAAACCGAAATAATAAACCGTCAGGTTCAATTATAAGATGAGCAACGTGGTGGAATAATGTCAATTGGGAAGGGCATTAAGAACTTATGGAGGAAGAAGAGGAAGTGAGCAATTTGGATAATTGCTATAAGACAATTTAATTACTATTGCTACTTAATCATGATTGTTGGTACTTGTTTTTACTGTCCATGCTTTAGTACTTTAACTTATGATACTTGGTAGGATTTTTAGAAATTAGTTTGGGCAAGATAATTTGCCTTGGATGATCATTCCATTTTATCATCCTCAAAAAAAAAATTATGCCTTTGGTACTCTATGCTATTTATTAAATTTATGATATTATGCATGCTTATTTGATAGTCATATGCCTATAATTGCTTCCTAAATATTATAGCTAGCCTTTAAATTTGAAAATGTTGGATGTATTAGATGATTCTTGAAGTAATAGATTTGACTGCAAAAGAATTTCCAGGATAGCATGATTCTACACAGGATTGAAGGTCTAGAAACCTAGGAAAATCTTTGTATTTCCAGAGAACAGCCCTCATAAATACTGGGCGGCCCCCATATATATTCGAGACTGCCAGTATATTTATAGGATCGCCATCAGGCATTACGAGATTTTTTACTGTGTCTCTTCTGAATTTCTATGCAGTTGACTATCCACTCTTTAGCTCAGCTACATTCCTGCATTTTGATAAACACCTTTTAGTATCAAATATTCACCTTCCTATGCCTTACTTCTTTAATCCACTACCTCCAAAATAAATAGTCATCGCCTTTACCATCTTCATCATCTTCATAATCATCTTCTTCACTTCTCTTCAACTTCTATGGCATTCACACAAGCCTCTTCCTCTAACCCCTCTTAGAAAATCAAACTAACCATTATTTCACCAAGACAACTCTTTGTGGACCTATCTAGTGAAGAAGATGACACTACCACACCTTCTCCCATAACAAAATCCTCCTCTCCGTCTCCACCAAATGCACCATCAAAAACTCCATTAACCAAAGATACATCATTTACCTTTGGCACTACCTCTTCCTCATTTGAGTCAAAACCTTAATCTTCACCTCCTTCCTCTAATGACACACCTTCTCCTCAACCATCTAATCCTTTTCTTGATGATATCATGGATGTTCCTCTAATACCTTCAAACCCAATTCCACTTCAAAGTCATTCCTCTTTAGATATCACTTTATCCTTGTCACCAATTACTCCTCTTGATCACATTCTTGATACCCCTTTACCACTTTCACCATAATTACCACCTTAACCACCTCTCATGGGTCATCCCATTTACTTCAACATGTTAGACTATCATGGGGTAAATTATATTTGTTGTTTTCACAACCGAAATCACATTTTCTCTCTTAGGGATGAGATGAACTTAATGTTTGCCCACCTTGAGTATCTTCTTACCTTCGCCACTACCTTACCTTCTCCACCTCTTCCTTAAAACATCTCCAATACTTCTAAATAATATTTTACCCAACTTTTTGCTCAAAGCCATTATCTATGACTCAAGAATCATCTAGGATTTATGAAGTATTAAGACCATTAGGGTAGTAGTGTTTAATTTTAGTATATTTGAGTATTGTAAGAAATTCATATTATCATGCATAAGTTTACTTTATGTATGAAGTTGTCTTGTTATGCATATATAAATTTTATCTATGATGAATGGATGGTCCTTTATTATTATGGTTGATCTATATGCATTATGATTTCGATGGCTATTTCTTCTCTATCTCTATCATTAGACTTGTATATATCTGTCGAGATATTGTTAATTATTAGAAATGTTACTTGCACTTTTATTTTTAACTTGGTTTTGTAGCAAAATCCGATTAGCTCGATCCCTTGGTGCCCCAAACGAGAGGGAGTACACATCAAGGGTGAGTATTGACATCGTCGAATTCTTTCCCTCTATATCTCGACGATTCACCTTTTTGGATTCGACAAAAAGGAGGAGAAATAGATTAAAACTCATTAATAACTTGAAAATTTTATTTTTATACAAAATAAGTTTATATTTTGTCATCGTCAAAAAGGAGGAGATTGTTAATACAAATAATGCCTAAAAACGTTATTTATATTTTTTGACTCCTCTACATTTTGAAGATGACAAAATGTAAAAATATTCATGATAAAAATAAACGTTTACATGTTATTAATCGTAAACTTCCATTTTGACATATATCACTTAAAGTATGGATAAATAAATCATTAAACATGATTAGTGATCAAGAATATAATTTTTCTTCTTAACCAACACATTTATACAAAACTGTTTTTACAAAATATACAAAATACTTTTATTAAAAATAATGTTTTATTTATAAACAAAAGTTTGAATTCAGTTTTTCCCCACAAAACAAAAAAAACCTACCAAGATCAACCTTCCCCACAAAATGACAAAAAAAGGAGCGTGAGTCTAGTGGCGGCCACCTTAGTGGCTAGGCGGCCCCCATATATATATGGGACCGTCGGGACCGCCACCAAGTGACGTTGGGATTTCTTGGATATAAATACTGCACTATTCTCGGCAGAAAAATACACCTCTTTGCACTAATTTTTTAGTTATCTTTCTCTCTCTAAAAACCTTCATTCTCTCACTAAATCTTTTGATCACTAACATTGTCTAATCTTGTTTTAAGTGATGCAATCTCATCTTCCTCATTCTTCTATCAAGTGCAAGAGAAGAACACTCGTATTTGCCAAGAAACAAAGTGTTACAGATTAGTGATTTCTCCTCTCTTCTTCTAAGATCCAAATCTTTATTTTCTATTATCTTGTGTGATTGTGTAAATCGTATAGTGTGTAAATCCGATTGTGTAGGTCTTGTGATTGGGTAGTGTTTGTGAAGTGGTAGATTGGTTCTAGCTAAGATTAGGACTCGACATTTAGCTTAGTGTCATAAAATAACGTAAGCGACGTGTAAATGGTTTTCTCCGCCTAAAAGGAGCTTGTTGACATAGCAAAATCTCGAGTTGGATACTCGGGGAGTGGGGTAGGGCGAAGAAGAGCTTCATAGCCAAACCACTATAAATCTTTCCCTTTTATCTTTATATCGTTTGTATTTCTCATTTATTGTTTGTATCGTTATTGCAAGTAGATAGTAACTTTGATTGGTTCATATTGTTGATTGATAGAACATGTGGAAAACTAGAAAGGGGGTTGAATAGTTTACCGCTTTTTAATTTAAGGTTTTAAAGTGTTTATAAAAATTCTAGATTCAACTTTGTGTGATTCAACGCTTGGCACATATGATCAATATACTTATCTAAACCCATTAATAGGATAGTATGAGAAAATTAATGTAAGACAAGAGAGTATAGGTAGAAACAATCAAACCACAACGCGAGGATTTATAGTGGTTCGGTAACGAAGCATCTTTCGCGAGAGTTTTCTTCACCTATTGTCACAAGCTCCCTCTATGCGGTAAAAAAAACCTTACACAACTTTCGCTTATCTTAATTTCTAACACTAAGCTAGATGTCGAGTTTTAATCTTAGCTAGAACCAATCTACCATAACTTCACAACTTCACTACACAACTTTGCTTCACGACTTGATCACGACTACACAACTTCTTCACAACTTGATCACGACTACACAACTTCTTTACACCTTAATTTTCTTCACACCACTACTTCACCAAGCCACTATTATAATCACACCTAACTAACACTACTAGGAAAGATCACCAAGATCCACTATACCTTACACCAATCCTAAAGATCTAATACTACACAACTTTACACGTATATAATGATTTACAGTTATGATATGGATGCAATAGAATGTATCAACAACACATAAAGGTGTACTACTTTTTCATTGATGATGGAAGTATTTTCTTTTACACTTAAGGAATTGAGCTTGGATTACTTGGGAAATAAAGCTCTTTATGGATTAGCTGATCAACAAGGATTTTACTGAGTGGGTGGGTTGTTTTAGTACGAAAGAATGAGTGTAAAAGGTGAGAAAATAGTAGGGAATAGTCCAGTATTTATAGGACATTCTGGAGGAGCGTCTACCTATGGGCGGTCCCCTTAAATAGGTGGGCGGTCCCCTTAAATTTTAAGGGGTTCGCCGTGTATTTAAGGGGCCGCCCTAGAACTGGGCGCTCCCAGTTGTCATTTTGTGTAGGGGAGAATTTTCTTGAATTTCTCGCCGTTTCCGACCGAAATTTAAAATTTCAAAATTTTATTTTGAATAAAACATTCTTTTCTTGTTTTTTATTTAATAAACCCCCCCCCCCTAAGATATACCCCCCCATCCCCCCCTCCACACCCCCCCCCCCCCCCCATCTAGAAAATGTTTTGTAATGTTTATAAAATGTTTACAACATTTTATAAAAGTGTGAGGTTGAATAAAAAAATTTCTTTGATCATAAAATGCATTAAGCATTTATTTATTCATACCTTTAAGTGATATATTTTCGAAATGAAAATTTACTACTAATACTTGTTTACGTTTAATTTTACATTTGAACGTTTTTTATTTTGTGATTACCAAAACGTTAAGTTGTGAAAATATAAAAAAATAAAAAATAAAAAAAATTTTGGGTTTTTTGTTTTTTTTTGGGGGGTGGGGGGGGCATTATTTCTATTAGCAATCTCCCCCTTTTGATGATTACAAAATTTAAACTCATTAAATGTAAATCTATTTTTAAACAAGTATTTAGTGAGTTTTATTTCTCCCCTTTTTGTAGAATCAAAAAGGCATCGTCGAGAATTGCTAGTAAAATCGATGGAATAAATGCTCTCCCTTGATGTGTGCTCCCCCTCGTTCAAGGGCACCAAGGAATCAAGCTACGGTTTCTTGGCTACTAAAACGAGTTAGAACAATACAAATATTTCTAACATGTAGCAAGAAGGAAGGAAAAATATGACAAGTACAAGTAAACATCAAAGCAAAGATACTTCATTCATTTAGGATAATGTGTATGAACTTCACACAATCATACATAAAAAAACAAATACGCTTTAGAAGCATATTAATACATAAAAAAATCCTAAATAGACATAGAAGGATTTTTGACTTGCTTGTGACAAAAAAGGGTTTGACAATTATTTAGAGGCATATTATGAGATTAGTTGGTCGGAGAGTTTAGAGCGGAGGTGGTTGTGGAAGGGTAATCTCTTTGAACTCTAGGTGGTGGATGAGGTCGAGTGAGGAGGAATTCAATCCAATTGATATCCTCACTTAAAGCAAGGAATTGTTTTTGGGTGAAGATGCAACAAGGGCAATACCCAACATGGGTTTCAACTTGGTTAATGTTGAGGGTGTGTGGTAGGTTTGGAGAGTAAGGTGATGAGGGAATGTTGTTTTGTTGTTGAGAGAGATGCATGGCTAAGAGGTTTGATAGGTCTTGTAGTTGATTAATGTCATCAACTAGGCTTTCTCTACTTGGAGATAGAGGTGGTGTGTGTTGAGTTTGGTTGTCACTTTGAGGTGGAGCTTGAGTGTGAGTAACATGTGAATTGATGGGTGAGATGGGAAATGGAGGATGTGAGACAACTTGTGGTGATGTGGGAGTGTCCTTAATGTAAGGATTTGGTAATGCTTGATTGGGGTGATTGTTTTCTTGAGATGGTTCATGATGAGGAGTGAGTGGTTTTGGCATTGGTGTAGGTGAACTTACATTGAGCTCATTGGATGTGTTACAAGGGTTTAGTTTCTTCCTCCAAATGGGTTTCACACTCATTTTGGCTACCCTTGATGGTTTGGATGTGGGTTTGTTAGGAGATGTCATTGGTGAGGATGATTGTGATGATGGTGGTTGAGGATGTAATTAAGTGGAGGAAAGGTTTAAATTAGGAAGAATGAACATTTAAAGGATCAAATCCAAGAAATGTTTGTGAATTTAGGGAAACAGTAGCTAAGTCTAGAGGGTATTAGGTCAAAGAGGGATGAAAAATACTATTTTACCCGTGACAGCTAGGGCGGTCCCTATAATTAGGGGTCGGTCCCCTTAAAGATAAGGGGGCCACCCTTTATGAATTAAGGGGGCCGCCTACTGCTATTTCCTAGATTTCCCAAATGGCTCACGTTTAAGTGGTTTAGTTAGAATATCAATTTGTTCCAACAAATTGACAAAACACATTGAACCTTTTCTATAGAGATATTCCCTTTTTGAACATTATCGCGAAGGAAGTGATGACGAATTTCAATGTGTTTTATTCGTGAGTGTTGAACGGGATTCTTACTTAAGTCTATAGCCCCTTTGTTATCACACATTATTGGAATGTCGTCTAACCTAACGCCATAGTCTATGAGAGCTTGTTTCATCCATAGAGCTTGTTGACATGCCTTTCTGGCGCTTACATATTCTGCTTTGGTTGTGGAGATGGAAAGAGCGGTTTGCTTCTTCAAAAACCAAGATGTTAGGCAACATCCCATAAACGTGCAAACACCACTAGTGCTCTTGCGATCTACGTAATCTCCCGCATGATCAGAATCCGCATACACTATTGTTTCTATGTCGGATCCTTTAGGATACCATAATCCTAAATGCGTAGTGCCTTTAATGTATCAGAAGATACGTTTAACTGCTTCTAGGTGAGAGGTTTTAGGATCCTCTTAAAAGCGTACACAAAGGAAAACACTAAACATGATATCGAGTCAACTTGCCGTTAATTATAATAAACTACCTATCATGCCTCTATATTTGGTATTATCTACGGACTCACCTTCTTTGTCTCTCGTAAGTTTGGTTTCCATAGACATAGGGGGTTTTATTGTCTTAGAGTCTTCTAGTCCAAATTTCTTAAGTATTTCCTTAATATATTTTGATTTATTAAAAAATATTCCATCATCTAATTGTTTTATTTGTAATCCTAAGAAAAAATTTAGTTCCTCCATCATACTCATTTCAAACTCATCATGCATAATCTTGACAAAGTCATCACACATTTTTTGACAAGTTGATCCGAATATAATGTCATCAACATATATTAAGACAATAATGAGGTTGGAGTCTTTCTTTTTAGTAAAGAGTGTGTTATCTACCATTCCCATTTATAGAGATATTTCCTTTTGTAAACATTATCGCTAGGAAATGATTGTCGAATTTCAATGTGTAATTGTTTGTGAGTGTTGAACGGATTTCTTACTTATGTCTATGCCCCTTTGTTATCAACATTGTTGGAATGTCTTCTAAACCCCCCGAACGCATGTCTACGAGAGCTTGTTTCATCCATAAGGCTTGTTGACATTCCTTTCTAGCGCATACATATTCCGCTTCGGTTGTGGAGATGGAAAGAGCGGTTTGCTTCTTCAAAAACCAAGATGTTAGACAACATCCCATAAATGTTCAAACACCACTAGTGCTCTTGCGATCTACGTAATCTCCCGCATGATCTGAATTCGCATACACTATTGTTTCTATGCCAGATCCCTTAGGATACCATAATCCTAAATGTGTAGTACCTTTAATGTATCGAAAGATACGTTTAACTGCTTCTAGGTGAGAGGTTTTGGGATCCTCTTAAAAGCGTGCATAAAGGCAAACACTAAACATGATATCAGGTCTACTTGTCGTTAAGTATAATAAACTACCTATCATGCCTCTATATTTAGTATTATCTACGGACTCACCTTCCTCGTCTCTCGTGAGTTTAGTTTTCGTAGACATAGGGGTTTTTATTGGCTTAGAGTCTTCTAGTCTAAATTTCTTAAGCATTTCCTTAATATATTTTGATTGATTAAAAAATATTCCATCATCTAATTGTTTTATTTGTAACCCTAAGAAAACATTTAGTTCCCCCATCATACTCATTTCAAACTCATCATGCATGATCTTGGCAAAATCATCACATATTTCTTGACAAGTTGATCCGAATATAATGTCATCAACATATATTTGGGACAATATGAGGTTGGAGTCCTTTCTTTTAGTGAAGAGTATGTAGATCTACCAATTACTTTGAGTAATTTATGTTTATAATAAGAAAGGCTTTTAATCGATCGTACCAAGCTTTTGAGGCTTGTTTTAGACCATAAAGAGCTTTCTTAAGTCTATAGACATAATTAGGTTTTGCGAAGTCAATGAATCCCGGAGGTTGTGCCACGTAAAACCTCACTAATTGATTTAAAAACCTTAAGGAATGCACTCTTCACATCCATTTGGTATAACTTAAAGTCTAGTGCGCAAGCATAAGCTAAAAGTATTCTTATGGACTCTAGTCTAGCTACGGGTGCATATGTTTCGTCATAATCAATTCCTTCTTATTGATTATAACCTTGAGAAACTAACCTAGCTTTGTTTCTAGTTACGACGCCATTTTTATCGAGTTTATTTCTATATACCCATTTTGTTCCTATAATGGTCATATCCATGGGATTCGGGACTAGTTCCCAAACATCATTTGTTTTAAATTGGTTTAGTTCCTCTTGTATGGCCATTACCCAATTTTCATCTTTTAATGCCTCATTTATATTTTTAGGTTCTATTATTGAAATAAAGCAAAAGAAATTGCTTTTGTCTTGAGCTTGCGACCTAAGAGTTCTTTGATTTAGATGACCAATAACGTTTTCTAGGGGATGAGTTTTAGATTCTTTAATATTTACAATTTGATTATTTTCTAATGAAATGTCTTTAAGATCATTGCCTATGGGTTTTGTTTTACTAACCTCAATAGCTTCTTTTTCGACTAACTCATCATCTTTCAATGGTGATGTTTTAGGCGGGGGAGGAGTTTCATCGATAGTTACATTCAATGAATCTTCAACTTTCATTGTTTGTTTCTTAAGTATTATGTAAGCTTTACTATTTTGCGAATATCCTAGGAAAACACCTTCGTACGACTTTGGGTCAAACTTGGTGAGGCAATCCTTTGTATTAAGAATAAAGCATTTACTTCTGAATACTCTAAAATAGTTAAGGTTTGGTTTCCTACCTCTTAATAACTCGTATGGAGTTTTTCCTAAAATACGTCTAATGCAAACTCTATTAATTATATAGGTTGACGTATCGACTGCATTACACCAAAAATTTTGAGGAATGGATTGTTCGTTTAACATGGTTCTAGTCATTTCTTGTAGAGTGTGATTTTTTCTTTCTACTACTCCATTTGATTGTGGAGTACAAGGAGCGGAAAAATTGTGAGGTGTCCCATTTAAATCACAATAGTTTCCGAATTGTACTTCATTATCAAATTCCCAACCATGATCCGTTCTAATTGATACAATGGAACATCCTAATTTGTTTTGGATCATTTTGCTAAATATTTCAATTTTTTCAAAGGCTTCGGTTTTATTTGCTAAAAATCTAGTCCATGTGAATCGAGAATAGTCATCTACGATTACTAAGGTATAACGATTCCCTCCATAGCTTTGTATGGCGGAAGGGCCAAACAAATCCATGTGAAGTAGTTCTAAGCATCTAGTTGTTGAAACTATATTTTTAGCCTTGTGACTTGCATGAGCTTGTTTTCCAATTTTGCAAGCATCACAAAAATGTTAGTCGTATTTAAGTTTGGGTAGATTTCTAACTAACACTTTAGATGCTAATGATTAAATTAGTTGCATATTCGCGTGACCTAATCTCCTATGCCATAGTGTGGAGTTTTCGTCTAATGTTGCAAGGCATATTTTATCTTCCGGTTTATTTCCTAGTTTCATTACATATATTCCTCCTTTCCTAATTCCTTTACCTATAACCTTTTCGTCTTTAATTATTTCGCTATCGTGTTCGGTAAATATTACTTTGCATTTATTATCACATATTTGACCTACACTAAGCAAGTTATATGTTAAGTTATCTACGTGCTCAACATTTTCAATTATTAGGGAGTCTTGAGAAATCGTACCTTTGCCTATGATTTTACCGCGCAAGTTGCTCCCAAAAATTACGTTACCTCCGTTGTATGCTTTGTATGAAGAAAATAATTTTTGATTACCCGTCATGTGTTTTGAGCATCCACTATCTTTAATCCACTCATCGGGTTCCAAGTTTATTCCTAAGCATATTTCATCGGGCGCTTGAGCAACAAGACAAGTTTCATCTTTAGTCTTTTCCACTTCATCTTCTTCATTGTCGCTCCATGCTCCTCCAATAAATGCTTTTTGATCGTTGTTCTTTGGCGGCTTTGAACATTCTCCAATGAGGTGATTTGGATCACCACATCTAAAACATTTTCTTTCACTTTTACCATAACCATCATTTCTACTTCTTTGGAATGTTTTTCTATCGCCTCGTGGTTGTCTTACAAATCTTCCTCGTCTCTTGAAGAATTTCTTGAATTCCTTTACGGCCATAGCATACTCTTCGTCTTCACTATCGGAGCTTAAGCTATCTTTATCACTTACTTCTTTTTTCACCTTTAATGCAAGAGATCTACTTTGTTCTTTCTTGCCTTTGACCGTTTCGAAATCTTTCTTTATTACTTCTTCATAAACTTTCAAGTTTCCAATAAGTTCGTCAAGAGGTAAGGTTGTTAGATTCTTTAATTCTTCAATCGTTGTGACTTTTGCGCGCCATTTTGGATGTAATGCCCTAAGAAACTGTTAGAATTATGAAAAAGTGTCGGTCACTACCAATATAAATAGTCATAGCTCGTAGTAAGTTGTTAAGTTAAGTTAGAAAGCTAACCGGGCCAAAGGCCTATGGACAAGCCCACTTAGGGTCCATGGCCAGCCAAGTAAGGCATATATAAACCCTCTCCACACATGAAGAGGGTGTTGGTTGTTCATTTGTCACATTTTCACTAAGCTAATATTATTATCTTTCTTTCTCTCTCTAAGTGTTCATCCAACCATCTTTCTCTCTCTAAAACTCTAAGTGAATCATTCCATACTTGTGTTAAGATATTCTACAATTGGTATCAAGAGCCATGGGGTGTTTGTGAAGGTTTTGTGTGCGTTTTATATACCCTTTTTGTTCGTGTCTTTGGTTCGAATCCGTCAAAAGGTTTTCACCTTTTGAGGGTTTAAAAACCATAAAGCTTTTAACTTTCTTTCTTATGTATCTTAGTTTAGACTAGAAGTACAAGAAAATCTTTCAAAAACCATAAAAATTTCATCTTTTTTTAGTCTTTTTGGTTAAAAAGAGGTTTTTGTACCAAGAATCTTGATTTCAAATTTTTCGTGTCAAAAACATCAAAGTTTGTGTTTTTAAAGTTCTAATAGTCTTAGATAGGTAAAAGTACAAGAAAAATCAGGTAAAAACGTCAAAAAGTGTGTCTTTTTAAGATTTTTGATTTTTGAGTTTCGAAGTCCTTCAGGTGATTTATACATTCATTTAAGCGATCTATACGTTTGTTTAGTCAGGCGATCTATACGTATAACCCTTCAGTCGATTTATACCATTGATTTGCAAAGGCGATTTATACCATTGATTTGTAAAGGCGATTTATACCTGTGATTTGCAAAGGCGATATATACCTTCGGGTTTCAACAGGCGATTTATACCTTTGACTTTCAATAGGCGATTTATACCATCATTTTACAATAGGCGATTTATACATTCGTGTTTGTTAAGGCGATCTATACACTCACTTATCAAAGGCGATTTATACAATCCACTTTGCAAAGGCGATTTATACAATTAACTTTGTAAAGGTAATTTAAACATACTTGTTTGTGAAGGCGGTTTATACGTTGTGTCCAAAGGTGAATTATACGGTTGTTCTTTGATTTGTAAAATCCTGTGAATATTCGATTTCTCGGTTGTATCAAGAATTGTAAAATCCCGTGTATTCCAAAAGACTCAACTTCATTAATCAATACTCACTTTAACACAACAACCTCCAATCACTGTCCGATCATTTTAATCTTTTCACATTGAAATGGATCCAATGATTTCACTTGGACAAAAGAATACTCTTGCTGAGTACATGATACCGGTGCTGACAATCGTCCACCTATGTTAAAGAATAAGTGCAAAAGGTGAGAAAATTATAGGGAAAAGTCCAGTATTTAATAGGATAAACTGGGAGAGCGTCTACTAGGGGCGGTTCCCCTAAATTTTAAAGGGATGGGCCGTGTAATTTAAGGGGGTCGGCCCAAGCTAGGGCCTTCCCAAGTCTGTCCTTTTTTGTTTGGGGAATTTACTGAAACTTTTTTACGTTTTAGGTTCAAAAATTGAATTTCAAAAGTTTATTTGAATAAAACATTTCCATTTAATTTAGAAAATGTTTTGGTAATGTTTATAAAATGTTATACACATTTTATAAAAGAGTGAGGTTGTATAAAAATTTCCTTTGATCATAAGAATGAATTAAGCATTTAATTTATCCATACCTTTAAGCGATTATTGTTGAAATGAGAATTTACTACAATGAGGCATGTTACATTTAATTTTACGTTGAACGTTTTTATATTTTGTGATTATCAAAACGTAAAGATGTGAAAAAATATTAGTAATGTTTTTAGGCATTATATTTTTATCAACAGAGTCGAAACCCTAAACTCTTATTATATACATCCCATGCATTTTACGCTTAGTGTAGTTGTCTTTGTCTTTGATGACATGTTATATTTGATGAGAAGAAACTTGGAAGATCTTATGATGTTTTCATTAGGTGATTCTTGGAGGACGATTTAACCAGTTATCGCATGTTTCTTCTCTATTATTGAGCAAACCAGGGGAGTACTAGTTTCTTTTACTTGTTTTTCTTTTCCCTTTATTCATTTTTACGGGTACTTTTATAGAACATTAGGGACAATGTTCTACTTAAGTGTAAGGGGAAATAAGCCTTAGAAACTATTCTTTCATTTGCCATTTGCTTTGTCCTTAAAATGATGGGTAATATATCGAAACATAGCATAAAAAGGTAATTTTGACCCAAATTTAAATTTTTTTATGACACATACCGAGAAAAACCGAGTATTAATAGCGTCTCATGGATAGAAATGTATATGACTAGCACAAAAAACCATCAAAATTCCACCTTAAAAATGTGAAGTTCGCCTTTAGATCTTTAGGAATTCGGGTATCCATTATTGATACCCAAGATAATTTATACCTTTAGCTTTCTCGAGTTAAGAAGTGAGCAGTCATATGTGTCTATTCTGTCGTTACGGATGTGTACCTTGTGTCTTTGTCGACTTTTTCTGGGAAACTTTGAGGATCGTATTGAATTATATGAGTGTACCGATAGTATATTAAATTCATAAAAAAAAAAAAAAAAAATAAAAAAAGAAACTTCTTTTATGATGCATCCCGAGACCGCATGGTGAGTATTAGGATTTTCTAGTTAAGAGGCATTAGGATTAACCCATGTTTTAAACCTGTAATTGTTATGATGGTCACACCGATCATATAACTATCGCAAACCCTGCATGCACTCATTTTAGTGCAAGATACCCTAGTACAACCCTCCGAGTCCTATCCTTCTTCATGGTTCTTCGTAATTTTTTTGGTGATTCTAGACTATTAATGAAGAACATTATAACCCTTAAACCAATCGTTACACCCAAATCGCCTTAGCCTACCTTGTATGTACTCACTTTTAGTACATTATTATGTTTAACCCAAGTTAATTATTTAAGTACATGGTTGCTAAGTTCCCCCCCCCCCCCCCCTTTATCCTTGTAAATCCAATTTGGGACGATTGGGATTCATGGTAGTATTTATTTCATGGAAGAATAGGGAAGAAAAGTTAAGTCAATACCCCTATATGTTTGTTAGATGATCTTCATGTTATTTTGATCCACCTCAAGATGGGTCATTAGTTAGATTGTAAATATCGAGTATGTAAAAGCTCAAGTGTAGGGGTACGTGTTATAAATCCCATGTTATGATGTATTATGTTTGAAAAAAAGAGATTGATGTAGAGTTGTGTAGAGTTTGTATATCTTTGTCCGAGTCTTGGCTTAGCAACCAAACCAGCGTGTATTATTATAAGTAACTAGCCAACCTTTCCACTCTAAATTCACCCAAAGTCACCACCCAAATGTATCCCATCCGTTTCTGTTTCCATTATATGTTATCTTGCACCTACACCTCACATCCCTTTAAAAGACCTCTTTGATAGTAATGAATAATGCTTACGCCTAGCGGTGGGAGTTGATCCTATAACCAACCTATGGGAAATTTAATGCTATGAAGGGTAAAAAAACAAAAATTGAGGTTGATTTTTCCGTTTACCGCATTATGTAAAATTTATTATACACCCGAGAGAAATAAGAATCCCAAACACTTATGTGAGGTGCTAGTGTATGCTTTCCGTGCTTTTAATTATGAGGTCTAGGAGGTTGTGTTGTAAAATACTTTTAAAGAGTAGGTTAAATGACCCTCATATTGCTATTGTCTAGGTAGAAGAATCCATTTGCTAATGACATAGAAATCCCAAGTGTAGGTATTTGATGAGGTTCATTTTATACACTATTTCGTTTCATTTAACCCCCTAAATCATGCAAATATGCCCAGATTATGTGTTTAATCATTTGTTTTTAGGTTTTTAGCACTTGGATGATATTTGGAGGGAAACGGATGAGATTACGGACCTACATAAAATCCTTGAAGAAATATTGCTTACAGGGCGTGGAGACGGCGTCGCAAGTATAAAGCGACACCGTCGAGATCCATCTGGTGACGGCGTCAGAGATTTGGTGACGGCGTCAGGACGGCGGCTGACTTAAATGAGATCATAGCCTCATCCACTTTGATCATAAAATGCATTAAGCATTTATTTATTCATACATTTAAGTGATATAATTTTCGAAATGAAATTTTACTACTAATTACTTGTTTACGTTTAATTTTACATTGAACGTTTTTATATTTGTGATTATCAAAACGTAAAGATGTGAAAAATATTAATAATGTTTTTAGGCATTATTTCTATCAACATAACTTTTAGGAGCCGAACCCTAAGTATTTTGTCAGCTTTTAGGCCGACTTTAGAGCCTTAAAACCCTATTGTAACTGACCTTAATCCATGTTTTAATCAAGTAAGATTATCTATTTTTAATTATTCAATATGTCTATGTGTTGTTTGATTGATTTATGTTCTTGCTTTATCTTTAACATGTTAGGCTAAACCCTCCTTTGTATTTGCTTATGATTGCATGAAAGTTAGATTGTAGATCCTAATACTGTTACTTCTTGTGATGAATGTGCGCGTTAGGCTTTAGAAAACTAGCCATAAGATATTAAATTGGCATAGACGTCTAGGGAAACGCGGGAAGTGTAGAAAGGATACCATCGGTAACAGTCTTCATACTACCTTACTTGTGCGTTGCCTTAACGGAATATTAAATAGACGGCGGGTTCATGTAATTCGTTCATGACTCAGGAAATACTTACACAGATCATCACAAGTGTGACAAGGCAACAAGATTAGGAGAAGCAATCTAATGAATAATGCATGATTAAGTAAATACATTATTTTATCATAAAGTTATCACCAGTAGTATAGATTATATTTAGTTTAGTAATTAGTTAAACAAACCAACCTCTCAAACCATTGATTTACTGCTTTTTATAATATAAAAAAATGCAAAAATAATCTTCTTTCAATCCCGTAGATCTCGGTTAAGCTCTGTTCGAGCCTTCCCAGCTTATTCTCCTAGAGAACGATAACAACCCCTGAGTCTTACCTATACTACACTGCAACGATTAGGTACACTGCCTAGGGAGTTGTAAAACTTTTTGTAGAAATCCTTTACGACCCTCACATCAGAACTCACTGAACTTATCAGTGACTCGAATTCCCTTTTACCACTATCAGAGACAGGGTATTTAATGACCTATGGGAGTACAGTCCGCACCTACAGACCCATTACCCAGTATGAACTGAACCCACAAAACCTCTGAGCATTCTTTAACACCACCAAAAAAATTACCTTTTTCAATAAATCATTACAGATCCAAATCAATTCCGTTTCAAATCATGCATCAATATCACCATTCAAAAACAACACAAAAAAACAGTTTTGATTGGATCCATATCTTCGATCCAACCATTTGCACACCATAAAATTGGTAATTTTCACATTTATTCAATTCTTCTTTCAGGGTTTCGATTTAAATTATTTTGATGTGTTTTTGTATATCATTAAGTTAGTATGATTAAGTTCGGTTCATTTATGTTGTAGCAAAACCTAAAAGTTCTCATGGCTATTTTGACTAAGTGAAGTCTGAAGGATAAAAATTTGCTTTTGTTGACGTAACAGGTGCGAGGTTTGGTAAAGGGACATCTCGTGACATTCAACTATTTTTTGCGATGAGAATAAAGAAGATTGTTATTGTTCTGGAAATAATTCTAAATTTTTTTTATGTTAGGTGATGAGTTTATTCTCATTATAGCGTAACATGTCTTTTTGAAATTATTTTGTAAAATGCATATTTATTTATTACATGCTATTAATTATTTTCTAAAATGCCATTGCTATTTTTAGAATAGTACACACCCCCAATGCACTATCCATTGTATTTGGCTTTAATTAATTTCAACTCAAAAAACTGATAATTTTCTTTTTGGATTATGCATGTTAAACTCAATCACCGCATCTAAATATTTGTAAGTATCAGTTTATCTTCTTTTATTTAGTTTGATGTGTTAATTTGTTACTTTTAAAATCTCCATTTTACGAGGGTGGTTAGATATAGTAGATCTAAAGATTGGTGTCATTTTTTCAGTGATACATGTTTGTGCTAGAATTTGAAGATAGAAGATCAAAGGTTTGTAAGTGATTTAAAGAGGGCAAGCTGTTTGATGAAATGTTTGAAGGGAATTTTAGTAACATGGTATGATATTTTTTAATCTCTTTTAAGCAAAATTATTGTTTTTGTAAGTGAGGTTGTTTATACAGAGTGTACAAATTTGAATGTCATAAGGATTTAATAATTCTACTCGGTTCCATCCTGAATATTATAGTTTTCATTGTCATTTTAATGGAACTAATTAGAGTGTTGCCACGGTTAACCTATCGTCTCGATCGCGTGACGAGGATACGAGTTTTGATTGCCAAAGAGAAATGGCTCATCACGCCCAAAAAAGGTCAGATTATAGTAACTTTCGTGGGTGGTCGAAATGAGAAACAAAAATAGGTAAATATTGTTTAGTTTATTGGTTATTCTGCAAAATATTTGTCGAGGGCCTTTCCTGCCACTACCTACACGGTGGCTCCACCATTGGCTGTGAGTAGTAGATGATCTTTTCCAATAAAAATGTTTGTTAACAGTTATAATCATAATGGGTAAAAGTGTAAAACAACTCCCAAATACTTGACGCCATAGCGGAGGATAACACGAGCATGGAAGGGTGCTAGCTGACCCCTCAAAGTTCTCACGGAGTAGTTACCAACTTTTAGTAAAAAGTATGCAAATTTCTTAACATATTTTGCATTATAGCCTCCTTAGAATGTTATAGCAAAGCATAAAATCCTATAAGATGTCAAAGTTTTGGAAAAGAACCCCTCATTTGTATGATTTCAACGTCAATATTATTAGGGTTTAAATTTTATGTTAAGTTATTCTCAAAGCTATGTACTATTACAAATAGACATGCTTTCTTATGTAATTGACAAGAATTCAATCAATATTAATCTTTATTGTCTTACATGGTATCAGAGTGAGTCTAATTCTAAGACATATGTGACTAAGTTGATCCACCGCCACCCCGTCAAACCTTCCTATCATCTAACAAGAATACGTATATTAAAAAATAATAATTTATCTTAGTCTTTTTTGCCATTTTCTTGTTATTGCCTTACATGCTTTTACGTAGCAGATAGCCAATTTAGTTTTCCTATTCAATTTTCTTCATTCAGTTCTTTGTTTAACTTGTTTCTCTATTAACTTATTATCAAAGCTATGTTTTATTATAAATAAACATGCTTTCTTATATAATTGATAAAAATTCAATTAATATTAATCTCTATTGTTAGGATTTCATTTTATGTGACGACATTACGAAATTACCATAGTTTACCACACCACCATACACAGGGACTAGAATAGCCAATATAGCATACTTGTGTAATGTATGGTGGTATAAATACCCCTTCATGGCTTCCATGGAGGGGTTGAGACTCTTGTATTATTTTTGTTTTCCATTTTTTTATATTTCTTTCTCTCACTACACACTCTCTAAACATGTCTATCTTGTGGTTTGAGTCTCTCCGACCACCGGATCAATGATTTTTTAGTTTCTTCAATTGGTATCAAGAGCCTCGATTTTATTATGGGGTCGGGTCAATTTAATTTTTAGGTTTCGTGTCTCAAATCTGTCACTTTTATCAAATCTGTCACTTTTGTCAATTTTGTCACGTTTGTGTTCCTGTTTAATATATCCAAATTTATGTCCAACTGTCCAAAATCAATCTTTTAAGCTTTGGGGGTATATCAGCTTAGTTTATGCCTTATATGTCATCAAAAAGGCCATGTTATGTTGTTATTTGTGTGGCTTATTTGGGGGTTTAGCTTATGTCTGTGGGTAAACAACGTAGTAGAAGATTATTTTATGCTTATCTGCTTATTTTTGACACATATTTCTGGGTTTTTTTAAGGCTGCGAAATATGATATTAAGACTGCGAAATGTGTTTTGAAGGCTGCGAAATATGCATATCTACATGTTTGTGCGAAATATGCATATCCAGGGACGGAGCCAGTGGGGGGGCTGGAGGGTGCTCGGCCCCCCTCAACTGGTCAAGCTAGCCTACCTACCGGTGAGTTGGGCTGTGTTATTTTTTTTCCGACGATAGGAAGTTTGGTAAACTGGTGATGCACGTGATGTTAATGGTTAATGGTAGCAGGCAGAAAAGGAAAATAAAGTAAAGCAGTAGGTGGTGACATTATGTACTTGGTTTTGTCGTTTGTAAGCTCTCTTTTGTATTTTGTTAGTATTTCTTTTTACCATTTTTTCTTGTTTATTGTAGTTTTGTTGTGGGACTCTGGGTGGTTTGTTTTATAATTGGTGTGTGATGTAGGGAAAAAAGAAATAAGTAAATATGTTTGTCTTTATTTAATAAATACTTTAGTGTGTTATTTAAAATTGTAGTTTTTTAAAGAAAGTATAAAACTTAAGGTGTTGTTTTCGTTTTTACTCTTATTATATACTATATACAATTGGCAGACGCACCGACCCGGAAAAATTTAATGCTACCCGGTTTTTTTGACCCGAAAATTTAATGCGCCCCTTTTTTTTTTTTTTTTTTTTTTTTTTTTTTTTTTTTCTTTACATTGATTTTTTTTTAACTTTTTTTTTCTCAAAAACTTTTAAAGTAAAACTTTACTTTGTTTCCTCGGAATACCTCTTCGGCTGTTGATGTCATCGGTCTGTTTTTTTATAAATAAACCTTTAAGTTTCCTCAAACCTCGCGCTCCGCTAATCATTCCAATTTTTTTTTTTTTCCTAAATTTTTTTTTAAAATAAAACTTTCCTTTTTTCTTTCTCGGAATACCCTCTCGCGCTGTTTGAGCCATCGGTCTGTTTTTTTTTCCTTTTTTTTTCTCAAAAAGTTTTTAAAAGTAAACTTTATTTTGTCACAAAATTTAAAATAAATTTTTCCTTTTTTTTCTCGAATACCCACTGCGCAACTCTTTTAGTCATCGTCTGTTTTTTTAAGAATAAAACTTTAAGCTTCCTCAAATCCCTCGCTAAAACTTAAGTTTCTCAAACCTCACGCGCTCCGCTAATCGTCCCGCAACGGCGCGCGTCGCCATTTTTTTCCTGTTATTTCCAAAAAAATTCTAAATGTTAAAATTTTCACTTTTTTACCCTCGGAATACCCTCACACAGGCATTAAATGGCCTTTTCAATTTAGTGATTATTAAATCCACCGGGTTGACCGGGGTGCATTTAATATGCCGGCTCAACCCTACACGGTCCAATAGGTTTTTTTTTTTTTTTTTTTTTAAAAAAATTTTGTTTTCTTTTTTTAAATACTCTCTCGCACTTTTTTAGTCATCGGTGGCAGACGCACCGACCCGGAAAAATTTAATGCGTAACCGTTGTTAGGTAAAGATTTTTTTATTTTTTAGTGTTTTTTTACCCAAAATTTATTGGCGCCTTTTGTTTTTTTCTTTTTTTTTCTTTCTTTCTTACATGAATTTTTTTTTAACCTTTTTTTTTCTCAAAAACTTTTTAAAACTAAAACTTATAACTTTTTTTTCCTCCGAATTACCCTCTCGCGCTGTTTGAGTCATCTGTCCTGTTTTCTTTAATGAATAAAACCATTAAGTTCCTCATATACCTCGCGCTCCTCCACCCGCTAAACATCCAATTTTTTTCTTTTTCCCGAATTTTTTTTAAAATGAAAAAGCTTTTCCTTTTTTCTCTTTCTCCGGAATACCCTCCTCGCTCTTTTGACATCGGTCTGTTTTTTTTTCCTTTTTTTTTCTCAAAAAGTTTTTAAAAGTAAACTTTATTTTGTCAACAAAATTTTAAAATAAAATTTTCCTTTTTTTTTTCTCGGAATACCCTCTCGCACTCTTTTATCATCTTCTGTTTGTATTTATGAACTAAAACTTTAAGCTACCCTCAAACCTCGCTTAAAACTACTTTAAGTTTCCTCAAACCTCGCGCTCCCGCTAATCGTCCCGCAACGGGCGCGCGTCCACCAGTTTTTTTTCCTCTTTTTTTCCAAAAAAATTTTCTAAAATAAAGATTTTCCTTTTATTACCCTCGAATAACCCTCTCACATGCATTAAATGGCTTTTTCCTTATTATGTGCAAATAAATCCACCGGGGTGCATTTAATATGCCGGCTCAACCCTACCCGGTCCAATCGGTTTTTTTTTTTTTTTTAGAAAAAAAAAATTTGTTTTCTTTTTTTAAATACTCTCTCGCACTTTTTTAGTCATCGGTCTGTTTTTTTTATGAATGTCCGAACATTTTAAAAAAAAAAAATTTAATTGTTTTTTTGCTTTTTTTTTCAAAATATTCACTCACACTTTCTGAGTTATCGGTATTGTCGGGTCGACCCGACCCAGTCCGCCCCGACCCGTTCCTTTTTTTATTTACGAAATAGCCCCTCAAATATTTACGAAATACCCCCTCTCATTTTAATTTTTTTTATAAAATACCCCTTTCCCCACTAGCGGTCGACCGTAAGTTTTTTTTTTAGAATGCACCAAAACAGTGCTTTAAATCGGTCGTTGCTTAACGACCGTTAATTTTTTTTTTTTTACAAAAACATACCTTCTAACACGACCAACCAAAAACACCGGCCGTCAAACATCCCGCAGCGGAGCGCGGGTGACCTAACTTGTTAAGGTTTAACTGTCAAACTTAAAATTTATGGCACAAACAAAATAACTTTCTTTTAGAAATGGATTATTTGAATACTATTCAATGATTCAATTTCATTATATTATACCTTGTTTTTATAATATATAGGATCTAATTATTTTCTTTTATTTGGGTTAAGTTTATTTTACATCACTGTTTTAAATCATTGTAAAAATAATCGGTAACACATGTAATTGTTCATTTTCTCAATTATTTTAGTAATTGTATGTTACTATCGGAAAAAATATAATTGAACTTGTTGTCGAACATTTCAAACTTCAATCCATCTTTAAAAAAAGGAATTGTACGTTACTACCGGGGAAAGAAAATTTGAGCCCCCCTTAAGGTAAATTCCTGGCTCCGTCTCTGTGCATATCTACATTTTGTGCGAAATATGCAGATTTACATGTTTATGCGAAATATACAGGGGTTCTTATTGTGTGAAATATGTCATAACATGAAACAAAAGTCTATCCATTTTGCATTTATTGTGCAAAATATGACAAGATTTTGTGCGAAATATGACAACATGTTTTGTGTGAAATGTGTAATGACTTGTTTTTATGAAATGTGCTAACTCAGACCGAGTCAACTCGGTAATTATCGAGTTGACCGGGTCAACTCAACTGATTTAGTACCGAGTTAAAGTCAAAGACCAAAGAGTAAAGAAGACTTAAAGGAAGTACAGACTGCTAATCACAACCACTACAACAACATCAACAACCAACTACAACCTCAACAACAAATACAACATAAACCCATCCTCCATTACACAACTCAACTCAAATCAAGACTCAAAAGACACAAGACCTCATATTTGTTTTCATCTTATTTATAAATCTTCACAAGATTTTATAAGTATGAAACTCATTCATCATTGATCTATAAGAAGTTGCGCTTCTTGTTAATTTTCGAACAACTTAAAGCAAAACAAACCAAGTATGTTTCATTCTTACTTTGTTTCGATTAAAGAAGAACAAATACCAAGTCAGAGTACCTACCCGAGACCTCGTTATACAAGACCTTGTGGTCGAGAGCATCTTGTGTTCTTCATGGTCAAGTGCTAACAGAAAAAAGTGTTGTGTTTTCGTGAAGAATGATGAAGAAATAAAAGGTCCACAACTGATTTCATTTTCTTGTAATTCGTGTTTGGGTTGAGATGTAGTCGTATGATGCGTATATGGGATTTGTGTCGATATAAAGATGGAAGGAACTGATATTTGTGGGTTGTGATTGAAGTGAAAAGACGTCTGTATAGGAGTTATAAGGATTAAAGTGAAGTGTTAGCTGGTAGATTTGTTGGTTGGGAGAAAAGTGGAGAAGGGAGGCATGTTATCTGTGTGCAAAATTAGGGATTATGAGTTTCATATATCCTTAGCATTAGGTAAACATACTCGGTGAGTCGGTGGGATTTATACACACAGTTGGGCTGTTAGTTTTTAATTGATACAAAGGGCTGGAATTTTTTCTTAATCTCATTTTGGCCTACACGTTTTTAAAACAAAATGTTTGGACTGGTATAATTCATCACACTTTTGAGTTGTGTAAGTCATGATTTGGGCCTGCTATCTCATACTAGATTGGGCTGAGACTTAGTCTTATGGAGTGGACCTGCTATGATTGTTTGATTTGGGCCGTGAGTTAGAACTTGCTAGAAATGGGCCGGGTATAACACCGAGTGTTAACTATTTCGTATTACAACTAAATTGGTTATATGATTCATTTGGGATGATTATTGCTATATTTAATTGTTAATGGTTACATTTGAGCTTGTTTAATGTAGTTCTAGTTTCTTAACCAAAAATTTTATACAAATTGTTGTATAAATTGGTTAACTTGGACTAAATATTTGAGCTTAAATGGTTATTGGTTGTATTAGAGGTTCAAAATGACAAAGTGACAATTTTGTAAGAGACGAGACCGGATAGATCTTGATGAAGAATCATTAGAATTTAATTATAATGGCTAGAATTAGAATTAATTTTTCTAAGTAACTACGGAGTTGATTGGGTATCAATTATTTGATATTGAAGTTGGATTTCACGAATGGGTGTACTTATTTTATCTTGAAGTGGTTGGTTGGATGCATGACTTTCAATAATAACTTTCTCGGGCTTAAGATTTTGGATGAAGACTTGGGTTATCTAGTTACCAACAGTCAGGTTGGTTGGTTGAAGACCTAGATAACTATCACTTAAAGGAGTTACGTTGTAGTACTCAGTGGCACATGCAGAAGACGATGTGGATAATCGCAAGAGGTGATGCAAGTCTCATACTTTGCTTGGTAAGTATTGAGTACTTAGAAATTTAAATGGAGCACAAATTCTTTACACCGTTCTTCCAACATTAGTGCAAGCTTAAGTTACAAGAACGAGGAATTCTACTTCAGTTTCAGGTTTGGTATATCGGGTTTACTCCATCAGTGGTTACTTTAAATAGCCTACAAAAGGGTTGGTAAAAAGATAGTCAGAGAGAATTTATGAGTAGAGATTTGCAGCAGTTGATTCTCACGGGATAGATTTGAGCTAATTTATTCTTCACACAAGTATTCAAGTATATGTGCGTATAAGGTTTTGCTGATTCCGAGGTATCGAAAGCAGCAAGGGGGAAGGAATAGATACACCCGAGAGTCCTTGCTTATTTTTGTTAGGCCATGTCGGGAAGAAAATTGTCATAACCGCAGAGAAAATCAGCGCTTTAACTTGTGGCTTTTGGGTGCATATCTTCAAACACATGGGAGAAGAGATATCTTGTGAATTTTGGTATGTATTATTTGAATATCCAGGGGAAGAGTTATGAGGAGAATTATTCAAGCGTAAGAAGATACGTTGCTGATCCAGTTAATGTCTTCCCCGAACGGTTAATCACTAAGCTTATTCTTAAAGAAACAGTAATATTTGTTGTGGTATCCTACTAATTCCGATGTGCACTTAATTATTCTAAGCTTGTAAGAAAGCTTTAAAACTGCTCAAGAGAGGATTGCTAGTTTAGAGGGAAGCTTTGAAAGCTTCTAAATGAAGAATATGTGACATGAATTAGGGGGAAGTTGATTCAGAAGCTTCTCCTTAACCAAGAAGTGTATGGGTTACCTAGTTTATGCCTATTATAATATTTCTCCTACAAGGCACTACAAAGATGATTCATGATGGAGTAAAGACTTAAAGTCAAAGACCACAGAAGACATCATCAGCATTGGAAGCTTCATGGAGGTTCTTGTCCTTAATCAATATGTACTTGTTAGGAAAATATTGTAAGTAATTCCCTATATCGTCCAATGGGGGAAGATTGTTAGGATTTCATTTTATATGACGACATTACAGAATTACCATAGTTTACCATACTACCATACACATGGACTAGAATAGCCAATATAGCATACTTGTGTAATGTATGGTGGTATAAATACCCATCCATGGCTTCCATGGAGGGGTTGAGACTCTTGTATTATGTTCCTTTTCCATTCTATTTTTTATATTTTTTTCTCTCACTACACACTCTCTTTAAACATGGCTATCTTGTGGTTTGAGTCTCCCCGACCACCGGATCAATGGTTCTTTAATTTCTTCATCTATTATCTTACAAATTTTTGTGTTTTCTTGGAAGTATTCAATAATGTTATTTGTTTCATTGTTTATGTTCATGTTTTAATGTTATTTGTTTCATTTTTTATGTTCATGTTTTTTGTTTCGTTGTTTATGTTTATGTTTGAAATTTAATGTTAGCTGATAGGTTAAGGCCCAAACCTAATCAAATGCTTATGGTCCAATAGGGTTTAAGGTTTATGTTAACTTATTATCAAACCTATATTCTATTATAAACTAGCAGGGTACTCGCGCAATGATGAGGTGTCATTTTATACACTTTTTCGGGGTCTTTTAACCCCCTAAATCATGCATTTATGCCCAAAATAGGTACTTAATCGTTCCTTTTCAGGTATTTCTCATTTGGAGGGCATTTGGAAGAATTACACGTGACTTGGGCTCATTTGGAGAAGAACGGATAAGACTACGAACCTACACCAACATATCTCAAGATAATGTTCTCAGCGGCTGGAGACGGCGTCACAGATACAACGTGACGTCGTCACAACGAAGACCAAGACGGCATCACAAGATTCCACGACGGCGTCAGAGCACACGACCCAGCCCATATTCTCTTTCATGACAGCGTCACGATTAAAGCGCGACGCCATCACAGTGATTTTCCTATATATACAAACCCGAATTTAGGATTTTAAGTGTGTAACTTTAGAATAAAAAAAGGGTACGAACCTTAGTTTGTTTAGCAGCTGTTAGGGACGAATTTAGGGCCTAAAAACCCTATTGTACTTCCTCCAAATCATGTTTTAATCAAGTAAGGTTTATTTAATCATTCAATATGTCTATGTGTTGTTTGATTCATCTATGTTCTTGCTTTATCTTTAACATACTTGGCTAAACCTCCTATTGTGTTTATTTATGATTGTATGAAACCTAGAATGTAGATCTTAGTGGTGTTGCATCTTATGATAGATGTGCATGTTAGGTCTTAGAAAACTAACTTTTGTCTACATCGCTGTTGATATGTCTAGGAAAACATGATTGTGTAGAAAGGATACCATCGGGTAACAGTCTTCATACTACCTTGCCCCCTAATATGGTTGATCTACTTTTAATATAGTTCGCATGCACTTAGTATACCCTTAGGGGCCTTGTAATAGTCTTCATACTACCTTACTTGTGTGTTGCCTTAACGAAATACTAAGTAGATGGCGGGTTCGTGTAATTCGTTCATGACTTAGGAAATAATTACACAGATCATCAAAAGTGTGACAAAGCAACAACACTAGGAGAAGCAATCTAGGGAGTAATACATGATTAAATAAACACAATCTTTTATTATATTGTTATCACCACTAGTTTAGAATTATATTTAGTTTAATAGCTAAAACCAACCAACCTCTCCAATATATGATTTTACCTGCTTTTATAAAATATAAAAACCCAAAAATAATCTTCCCTCAACCTTTAGAATTATGTTAGACCGTGATCAAGCCTTCCTAACCTATTCCTCGAGTGAACGATAACAACCCCCCGAGTCTTGCCTATACTACTACTACAACGATTAGGTGCTCTGCCTAGGGAGTTGTAAAACTTCGTGTAGAAGTCCTACGACGACCGCATAAAGTTTTTGGTGCCGCCGCCTGGGGAATGGTTAGGTATTGATCATAGTTTAGCTTAGTTCTACTTGCTTGAATCCTTTCAAGTAAGATTTAATTTCCGCACATTAGCTTTCTTGTAGTCCATCTTTTCTTTGTGTTATTTGTTTCGTATCCCATTCTCGTCAACCATCATGGGAGACGAGAATCTTATCTGTACTCTAAGAGATTACTCCAAACCTAGCCACGAGGGCTACAGAAATACCATCGAGCTCCCCGTAGGGAACAGCGTAGTACCTCTTCGATCCGACATAATCCGGTTGGTGCAAAATGGATGCTCATTCTACGGACTTCGGTCCGAGGATCCAAACCAACACCTCAAAGATTTCCTTAAACTTGTGGACTCACTTGACCTTAATGGTGAAAATAACGACAGAACGCGCCTGCGTTTATTTCAATTCTCCCTTCGCGATCAAGCAAGCAATTGGCTTGAACGTCTTCCAGCAGGATCCATCACCACATGGGAGGATCTTACTACCCGATTCCTTGCTTAATTTTTTCCACCGGGAAGGACCGTAAAACTCCGCAACGATATCCTGATGTTCTAACAACATCATGGAGAATCTCTATCCGAAGCATGGACTCGTTGTAAGGACTTGCTACAAAAAGTCCCTCATAATGGCATAGACCTTTGGCTCAAAGTCTAAATTTTTTATGACCATGTCAATCCCGTCACAAGACGAACCATTGACCAATCGACAGGTGGTAAGCTTCGTGACATCAACGCTGAAGAATCTTGGGCATTATTAGAGGATCTCGCCCTCTATGACAACGAGAGTTGGAACGACCCAAGGGATTTTGATAAGCCGGTCAAGGCAATCGCTTTGCCTCAAGATGTCCCGAGTACATTCGACCGCCATCTAATCGAGCTCAAAAATCAAGTCCAACGCTTGATGGAAGCTCATCTTGCTCCGACACAACCTACCCAAGTGAACAAAATTACTACCTCATGTGAAATCTCCAGTGGTCCCCATGACACTTAGTATTGCATGGAAAACCCTGAACAAGCCTTTGTTGACTACGCATCCTCGCGCACCGATAAGTCCGAGCAAAATAATCTTGGTGACACCTACAATTCATCATGGAAAAGTCACCCAAACCTTAGGTGGAGACAACCCCAAAATTCCCTAAATAATTTTTTAAACCCGCCTAACCGGTTCCAACCCAACGGTTCAAACCCGAACCGTTCCTTCAACAACCGTCCTCAAAATTTTAACAATCAGTCAAATATAGAAGGGCTGGTTTCTAAATTCATGGCATCTTAAGACGCTAGATTGTCCAAGTTTGAAGCTGACTTCAAACGACAACAAGGTGAGATGACCAACAAAATAGACACTGTGTTGAAAGCCATCATTGATCGAATAGCGGGCACATTACCTAGTGATACGGTCAAGAACCCGAAACTGGGGACTTATCTAGTTTTGTCTGCTCGTTCTTACCCAACAATAGACCCACAATGCTTAACACAAATTTACAGTTCAATCAACACCATCACAATCCACCCCAAGCAACAAAGTGATTCCCATGACAGGACCGAAGAGAATAAGGAAGAAGAGAGACAGAGAGACAGCTCGAAAAACCATCCCGACTCTCCTACACCACCCGATCCATCAATTTCATTCATCACTGAAAAAGTCCTTAAATTCAATTCACTCTTCGAATCGCTCGGATTGGTCCCCCATCGCCCAACGCTGAACTCATTTGCACCAAAAAGGAAGATGGCGAAGTAATGTTTATCGAGATAATCCCAAAGGATGACAGTTCCCACAAGGAGGAACCCAAAGCAGGAGTGCAAGAAGTGGAGTATTTTGACATATTCCCGACTAGGAGTGAACTTGCGTATCACAAATACCTCATGTGTGGCCCAATCCCTTTAATATTTCTACGGAACCCCATCATTATAGAAGGATGCCCATCGAACCTCAAGATGCCATGCAACATTGGGCATGTGCATGTGGAAAAAGCCTATATTGACCTTGACTCCCCCTTAATATCATGACCTGAACGATGTATAATTGGATCATGAGAAGAAAACTCAACCCTAGGGAAAATGTGAACGGAGGAATTAGTAATTTCACAAGAAGGATTAAAGGGATGCATGTCTTCGTAGGAAACTTTATCTATGTCATAGACTTCATGATTGTTGAGGATATTAGTTCAATCATAGACCCTAGGTTATCGCAAGTAGTACTAGGGATACCTTTCATTGAAAAATCCAACATGACTCACGACCTACCCGGAGGAGTAGTTAGGTTCACCAATGAAAATGATGAAGTTGCCTATAAAATGCCCCCACAAGATAGAACAATACAACTCGTTGTCAAACCTAGAAAAGGAACACATGAAATCGGTCTACCTTAGGAACGAGGAGGACAAGAGAAGAGGAGTTGACTATGTAATGAGTAAGATATTAGGGTTCTACATTTTGCTAGTAGTAGAAGAGGATTCATAGCTACCACCAACGCAGTTAATAAGATTGTAGTTGGCCAAAATAGCGTGGGGGAATGAATTACTAGTCGGTATTCCTGATAAAAAGGGGTAACTTAGGTGAGAGGAATCAACCATTATTGACCAACACTTGAAAAAAGGAGTCATACAAACCACGACCTCTCATCTCGAGGAATAGTCAGCACGACTCCCATTATTATTCCAGGAAGGCACTTCTAACCTGCCATTTATACCCAGAGAATTGGGAAATTGCCTAGAGATGGCCGAGCTTATCCATTTAAGGATACCTTAGGTGGTTTAGGAGGTGATGTAGAGGTTCTTAGAGCCTCCCCATTAACCTAAAAGTATAGGTGGGAACTCAGAGGACCTATTAAAAACTAAATACCTAGGACAAACCCCCAAAAACAAGAAGGAGCCTGCACGCTAAGATTTACTAATCGACCCAAACGATAGGAGTTTACCAAAACCTTACAGTCAATCACCCACCACAAGGAAACTCACCAAAGAGAAACCCAAGGGAAATCTATGACTTGGACCACTTCTAACGACACTTTAGAACGTGTGACTGTCGAGTCTAGCTACAAGACCGTAAAATAAAGAAAAGCACTTTTTGGAGGCCACCCAATATTTACTTTCCCGCAATTAGGAAGTGTCATGGTGTTTTTACCTCTTTTCATTTTATTACTACTATCATTTCGAACTTATCTTGTAATCATTCTTTATATTGTTTTAAACCTTGTCTTAGTTTCAATCAAAGGTATTTTACAAACAATAAGTGTAGGCGAATCTATCTGGCTTTTGAGCCAAATTCAAACATGTTAAATGAATTGTTTTGATTAATTCGTGTCAGTTTAGAGGCATATGAGTAAATGACAAATCTCAGAATTTTATGCACTATTTGTACATGAATTTAAACTTTATGAATTCAAGTGCAAAGGAAATTGTTCAACAAAACAAAAATTACTTTTTCACAAAACATAGACGTTGTCACGATTTTACAACGCGACAAAAGCCGCCGCACCGCCGACACCTGTGCGGTGGTCAGGAATCTCCTGACGCGTCAAACCCCCAGGTCCAGCAAACATTAAGTTTATTTAATATATTTATGAAACTAAAACTTGCCTAACATTTTATAATAAGAAATCATACTGTATAGAAACCGCAAAACCATAATTTTGACAATTTCTCTCATCCTAACTTTACTGCTTTATCGAGTCAAACCCTAAATTCATATTGTATATTTGTATATCGCACATTTAATGCTTGGTATAGTTGTCTTTGTCTATGGATAACAGGTTATATTTTGATGGAGAAGAAGCTGGAAATTCTTAAGGCAGTTTCATTGGATGATTCTTGATGAATATTTAACCAGTTTAACGCATGTTTCTTCTCCAATATTGAGCCAAACTGATGGTAGTACTCGATTTTATTTACCTTTTTTCATTTCCTCATATATATCGTTTTTAACGGGCACGGTATGTGCTCAAAAACAACATACCATTTTCCATGAAAAACGGACTTAAATGACCAAAAACAGACAAAAACTGCCAAAGAAATGTTTGTTTTGCATTTGTATTGTGCAGGAAACGGATATCACACAAAAGGACGAAAAACGAAGTCAAAACGGCAAACCGAACATGGAATGGAAAAGACTGTGAAAGACAAAGCCAAATCGAAGCCGAAAAGTCAATCAAGTCAAAAAGTCAACTGGTCAAAGTCAAAGTCAACACCGACATGGTCAAGTCAAAAGAAAGTCAAAGAAGAAAAAAATATAACTATAGGGACTGAAATTGCCAATTCCCTAAGTTATATTTACAAAGGAAAAAGAGAAGGGCCCAAGCTGCCAAATTGGCAAAGTTAAACCACAAGGGGCAAAACTGCCAACATTTCAAAGGCATACATCGCAAGGACTTGTGGTGCAATTGGATGTATAACCCTCAGGGGGTGTTCCTGCCAAGTCCCCAAACTTTTAATTACACAAGGACGTGTACTGCAAACCCTTTATACACCTTGAGGGACGAATTGTGTTAAACTCCCAAACTTTCACCCTGTCACCCATAACCTTTTTTATAACTAGTTTTCCCGCCCCTTTTTCCCCCCAACACAACTCACGGGTTTACTTCCCTTCTTTTACCCAAAATAACCCAACTAAACCCATGGGAGATTTACATCCTCTATCCCCCTCATCCACTAACCACCTACACCCAAGGACGAGATTGCCATGTTGTGCAATCTGCCCATAAACTAAGTTAACAGAATGGTCAATGAAAAAAATCAGGTTTTAAGAAGCCACGATAAAATCTAGGGATGGCATTGAATAGTGGAGTCACTCACACAACAAGCCACACTCCTCAATTCTGTGTCTACAAGGAGAACACCACAAAAACAATGAAGAAAGGAGGAAAAAGACAAAAGACAAAAACCCTAGCTCGTTTTTCTTCTATATAAGCATTGTAAAGCCCTTGAGGCTAAGGGAGTTAAAATGTTAGTTTTAAGTGTAGTTTTATGTAGTTTTTAATGTTTTAAGTTTAAGTTTTCAGTTTAAAAGCTTTTCATGTAACATCTGTAACTCATGTTTAATTACAAATTCATCAAGTTTTTCTTTATTGTGTTCTAAACTTCAAGTGTTTCATAAAATCCTTACGCTTATACATTTAAGCCATCTTTATAACCTGTTTTTAGAAAACCTTTTAAGGAAAATTCAAAAAAGAAAGAGTAAAAGCTACTGTTGGATCAAGTATGGAAGAATGAGCTATTTTGGAAGGCTTATTGGTTTTAGCTTAGCTTAAGCATATTTATAAGCTATGGTAGGACCTTAGAGCATATAAGTCTCCAAAAAATCCTTTTTGAGCAAGGGTTAAAGGTACAAATCCTTTTAAATTTTGTTTAAAAATTACTGTAGCAAGTGCTTATTAGCTTATTTTTCAGCTTATTAATGTCTTATGTGCTTATTCATGTTCATTTATGCCTAAGCATATGCTTGTTAGTGTTTTTCATTTCATTTTTTATGCCATTTGATTAAAAACTGTCATAAGTAGTATTCTGTCTAGCTTATTATCTATCTTAAAAGTGCTTATTTGTTTAACTTTTTACCTCTTTAGTGTTTAATATTGTTTAAGTGTTACTAGTCTCTTTAAAATTTCAGTTAACTTAGTTCTTATAGGTTTAAAAAGTCATTTTCAAAAATTAAAGGGGTGTTTGGGTCAACATGAAAAACGGGTCAAAAATGTCTTTGGTATGGGTTGTGGTCTTAAACTAGATTTAGCTTAAGTATTAAGCTGGTTTTAAGCTGTTTTGATAAGTTGTTAAGTTTAAAAATTGTTTTTTAAAAGTTTTATAAACCACCCTTGAAACTGTGGATTTTTAAGAACACCCCAAAGTGCTTATTTAGATAAGCACTTGGATTTTGAGTTTTAGTTCAAAAAAGTGAGTGTTTTGTGTGTCTAAAACAAGCTGTAACAAGCCTTGGGTCATTTGACTTTGATAAGTCAAAGCTGTCAAAAAGTTTTTTAAGTGTCATTTTTTTTATCTAAAAGCCATTTTCACTCTTAAATATCAGCAGGTTTTAATGGTTTTTAAAAGTTCAAAATTGGTGCACAAGTCCATGTATTAGAGTACTTAAGCTGTTTAAGCTTATTTTTTAGTTTTGAGCTTATTTGACAGCTTTTAAAAAGCTGTCAAATAAGCCCTTGTGTTAGCACTTAATCTCCCCTGGTGCAAAGGGGTGATTTTAAGCCCTCTTTTCTTAGCTTTTTAGTATACTTAAGTCCTAGGATTTGGCTTATTTTAAGAGTCCATAAGCTCTTAGATAAGCCCCTTCAATTTCAGCCCTTGAAAAGCTTATTTGATGGCTTATTTTTAAGCTCAAATTAGCCTTTTGACTGTTTTGCATAGGGACTGCTTATTTTTCATTCTGGCTTATTCAGCTTATTTAATAAGCTCATTTTTGCTCCTCATAGCTTTTTAGGTTAGTATGTCAAGATACTTTGCTTATTTTTCATTTACTTAGCTTATTTAAGTGTTGACAGCCTTAGAGTTAAGCATTTTAACTTTTAAGCTTAGTTTAGTATTCTGCCACTTAAGCCCTTTTTCCAGCTTATTTAGTTTTAGCTTTTTACCTTTTTAGTGCTTATTTAAGAATGGTAGGTTAGTGCCTTTTAGATTTTCAGTTTAGAACCTAGCTTAAGTGTCCTAAAAGTCCAAAGACTTGAGCACTTTTGCCCTTAAGCTAGTTTTAGCCTTCTGTCAACATAAGCTCTTTCAGCTTATTTAGTCTAGCTTTTAGCTTTTTAGAGTTTATCTAGTTTAGGATTAAGCCCCCTTTAGCTTATTTGTCTTAGTTTAGTTTAAATGTCCACCAAGTGTCCAAAATGACTTAGCAATTTAAGCTTTAAGCTTATTTTAAGCATTCTGTCATTTTAAAAGCTATTTTTAAGCTTATTTATAGCTTTTCATAAAAACTTGTAGTTGAGAAAGTTGTTAAGCCCCACGAGCTTAACAACTTTGCTTTACAAAGTTTTTCCAAAAAAAAAGAAAGGAGACAAGGGGTGACCCGGGTGAGCAAGACTCGAACCCGGGTCTCAACCCTCGTACACCTCTCTTTTGTACACACACATACCGCTGCGCCCTTGGGACTTTTCTGTTATAGTCCCAAGGGCCTTGTTACTTATACTCATTTTGTATGTTTGCATTTATATTGTGCAGGAAATGGATATCCGACAAAAGGACGAAAAATCAAGCCAAAAACGACAAAACCGAGCACGGAATGGAAAAGAGAGTGAAAAAATTCAAAGTCAAATCCGAGAAGTCAAAGTCAAAGCCGATGCAGAAAACGAAAAAAATACTTAATGGGCCCACCCGTACCCA
>BQNB010048654.1:0-42456 GCA_026074375.1 Tanacetum coccineum
AAAGATGATCACCGAATTTCTCACACGCGAGAATCGATAATAACACAACTACACTTGATGTACAACTAACAATACAATACATCACAGCAAGATGATCTATTGAATGAAGTAAGATGAATCAAGATCAAGACACTTTTGAGGCGTGCTTGAAACTTTCGTGTATTTGGCAATTCCTTTCTTGAAGTGAACTACCTACATAAAATTTAGAAAGAGATGCTAGAGAGAGAGAGAGAGAGATCAGTTGGTTAGAGAGAAGATTAGATGAGAAAGGTGTGTGAAAACATGAGAAATGGCTTGGTATTTATAGCCAAAAAGTTTACTGTAAGTCAGTTCTGCCGGTGTTGTTGACAGAGGGCACCGACTTGCAAAACTAAGGGCACCGGAATACATTAACTAAATCTGGATTTTGATTTGCAAAATCTTGAGATATCTTGTGTAATCTTATAAGATTTTCTTTGGATTTGCTGCATTTGTTTATATACTAAATGAGGTAATTAAATTAATAAGTGTAAGATGATTTTGTGTAAAGTTATGGTTTAAAAAGATTTGTACACTTTTTCAAGTTGCATGTGCTTTTCTACAAAGTTGGAAGATAGTAAAGAAATCATGTTTTGAGATAATAAGAGGTTTGAGAAAAATGGTTTGTTATGTTTTGTCATTAATAAAACCTTAGCCTAAGTTGATTGTAAAACGTTTTGTTTAAAACCGGTTTATATGTATTAACAAAGTATTATGCGGCTCTTAATGCGAGACAATTTTAGAGATGGACCGGTCAACATGAGAAAAATGTCTTCATCATGTAAGTTCTCGCTTAAATTTCGAGGTCGAAATTTTTTTTAGGAGGGTAGATTTATAACGCCCAAGAAATTTGAATAGTCGAGTAATATATAAACATCGGTTAAGATAAAAAAAAATTTAACGAAACGCTCACATATTTTCGTTAGTTGTTATTCAATCTAAATTTCGAGGACGAAATTATTATTTTAAGGGTGGTAGAATTATAATACCCCAAAAAGTTTAACAAAACAATTTAGACATGTAAACTTACGCATGTGAAAATAAGAAAATTTTAGCTATGTTCTTTCTTTTTGAGAAATCAACGATCAATCGAAACACATTGTTAAACTTTTAAAACTACCATACTAAGTTATATGAGAAAGAAGCACAAAACTTTGTTAATATACACATTTATTTTATAAACAAAAATCAACTAATTAGTATCAGATATCACTTCTCATTTGAAGTTTAAAAATAGTCAAAGATAATTAGTTAAAAACGTCTCATGCAAATCAACGTACTCTTTCCCATAATTGGCTTGTTTTTTACTCATTCACAAGTTTAGAAACTATATGTCAAGTTAAAACTCATTAAATAACACTTAAATCATTTCTCAAAATAAACTTTCGCCATCTCCAAGCCACGCTAATTTCGGTGAGTCACGTTCATATATATACACAAGAATCACGTACCGTATATACTCACATCGTAAATATAAACAACATTACCCTACAATCACTCGCCCTACAAAATAGCAGTTAGAGATTTGAGTGTTTACCGAAAGCGGAGTACGGGTACGGTCCACGTCGGGGTGGTTCGTGATTGGAGAAGTGCTCAAATTTAGATCGATCGCTTTGCGTTTGAGTTTTTGGGTCCGTCTATTCGTATACGTGTAGGTTCCAGTTTCGATAGCGTTCACGTATGGTTTTGAGTTCGTGTTCCTCGGTCTCGTTCGTACCTGTCCAGCCTCGAGGTATATATTGAACTATAAGTTTCAATCGCAATATAGATTCATAATAAGTTGCGCTCGATATTCAATAAATGTTATAAATTATCATTCGCGAGTATTAATGAAATTAATGTAAACGTTTATGATATGATATTAGTATAGATTTATTAGTTATATATCTATGCATAAAACGAAAACGTGTACCTTTTAAAATTTTAGCATGTGTTCCTCTCCTGGTGCCTAATTAAAAGAAATATGAAAACAAGTCTTGAAGGATTCAAAAAAATGAATGTTCTGTATATTGGTTGTAACTATGAAGAAGATGACGATGAACTTTATAATATAAAAGATACTTGTACCTTTAAGTATAATATTTTAGTTCAACCTTTTCAAATAATATATCTTTGTGTAGGGGTAAAACAACATTTGCATGCAGGAAAGTAAGCTGATGAACAACTTCGTATTTCACATGCGGCATTTTAAAAATTGATGAAAAAGGTCACCATTGATCGAATTATAATTAAACTATTGGTATATAGTTAAAGATGCTTTTTCAATGGTCACTAAGAATAATTATATAAACTATAAACTATACCACATATAATCGATAATAGAGCTAGACTTGAAATGTTGATTTGTTACAAAATTATTGTAGATTATTAGAAGAGAAAGTAAGTTGCTCCATATCGAGTGCAGGTTAGATTGCTTAAGCTAAGGTACGGATATATCTACTTTCTTTTTAAGCTTCAATTATCATACGATATTCTATCTTTCCTGAACGATACATATTATTTGCTTCTTTGATCATTCGGGTGCTCCCTTTTGTTGGCGTACTTTGTTTACAATTTCTTATTTGTACAATATTACGTCCCATTTAGTAAGGACAACCTTATGACCATTGATTCTCATTTGCTTTAGCTACTTTGATGTCGTTTGAGTATCTGGTCCTGATTTGTTATCCCGTACTCTTTTGACTCATTGATATTCGTTAATATTCTTTTTGATTTGATATTTGCATTCATGATTCCTTTGATCTGTGTTTGAATATGATATTAGATCCGTTATCTTAATTGAATTATTGGTAACTTGTTCAGTTTGCTCAAATCTTTGCCCAAACTATTTGAACTAGTCATGGAGGTACCATGACCATGTCATTGATGCACCAATGGCATGACACTATCTGTGGCAGTGTGATTAGTCTACGGTGTTCCCTTTTGAATGATGGCCTTTGATTATTATTAGCTTACATATGTATGTTTATAACACGTCGTTGTACTTGTTTATAAGTGATATAACTTTATTTGCAGGAGTGTCATGGATGCATTTTAGTACTTTTTTCCCTTCAGTCAGGTGAATGTTTGTGTGGGCTATATTCACCCATATCACATTTGGTACATCAGGAGTTGCAAATCCTGTGTACAACTTATTATGTGGCTATATGATTATATCTGTTTAGGGTCTATTCATGTATCATGTTTAGACATTTATCTGAGCTCGTGGGCATTCCTTTGTTGTTCTTGATTCTTCTTCATTTGATTTGTATTTCATATGATATTTGTTTAGCAGGTTCTTGTGATTCGTTTCATTTATTCTTTTGTCTTATTACCTTTTTTATTATTATATCTGTTCACTGAGCGTTAGCTTAGCCGCATTTTCTTTTCCTGCGGGAAGCTGGGATTTGAGTGTTGAGAGTAGGAAGCTTTTAGAGGACTGATCCTTGATAGATTCTCTTGTTTGGATCTAGGTTTAATACTTATTTCGTTTGAAGATCTCTTTTCATTTTGACTTTGTTGGAATTTAATACTTTTTGAAGTCATTTTGTTTCATGACTTAGTATTTTTATTTAATAAAATCTTTCGCTTGTGTTTATACGTTATGATATGACACCATCATGTGACTCTTGATCTCTTTATCGGAGCGAGATGTTACAATTATGGTATCAGAGCTACCAGGTTATGCCCTGTAGAACCTAAGTTATGACCTATGAGGATTGGACTTTGGTTTTGAAACATGTTATGTATAAGTTTATATCTTTGAGGATTTGCGCTTATGCTTCTTCTCCAAAAAAAAACATAAGTTATGGCCGGTGAGGATTGGGTAGATTATATGTTAGGACATTCGTCTTTATATCATTCTCTAGTGTTATTTGATTCAGGTTTATAATTCTAGTAGAGTCTCTTAGAAATTCACTACTTTTCGTACACTAAGAAACACGTCAGAGTGCGCAGCGAAAGGGTAGTGATCAACTAAGTTTCGATTGCCTTGAAATCTGTTCAGTTAGTACTTTTCACTATATAACCCTTTCATTGGTCGACTAAGTTTCGTGATCATATAATATGATGTTTTACTAATCATTAATAAAAAACTAGAGATCGCCGTGAAGAAGTTTTGTAGATCGTCATCTAAGAGTGTTGTGCACTTTCAACAAAAGCAACGTGGATCATAATTGAAATTTGAACGAATATTTTGTGTTTGGTTGAGGTTTATCAAAGTGTACGTACCATAACCACGATGGAAGAAGTCACACATTTATTGAAGTTTTATGCGGCTCTTAATGCGAGACAATTTTAGAGATGGAGCAGTCGTCATGAGGAAAAAAAATGTTGTCGTCTTCTAATTCTTGCTTAAATTTCGAGGTCAAATTTTTTTTTAAAAGGAGGGTATATTTATAATATCCAAGAAATTTAAATATTCTAGTAATATATACACCAGTTAAGATAAAAAAAAATTTATAACAAAGCGCTTCACTATTTTCGTTATTGTTATTCGATCTAAATTTCGAGGACGAAATAATTTTTTTAAGGGTGGTAGAATTATAACACCCTAAAAAGTTTAACAAAACAATTTAGACATGTAAACTTACGGACGTGAAAATAAGAAAATTTCATCTATGTTCTTTCTTTTTGAGAAATCAAACGGATCATCAAAAACACATTGATTAAACTTTTTAAAACGACCATACTAAGTTTATGACGAGAAAGAAGCACAAAATTTATGTAATATACACATTATTAAAAAAGAAAATCCTCTAATTGGTATCAGTTATCCTCTCATTTGAAGTTTAAAAAATATCAAGATATTTAGTTTTAAAAATGTTGTCAAACAAATATCGACGTGATCTTTCCCATAATTGGCTTGTTTTTTACTCATTCACAAGTTTAGAAACTATATGTCAAGTTAAAACTTATTAAATAACATTTAAACCATTTCTCAAAATAAACTTTCGTATCCTCCAAGCCATGCACAATTTTCGTGACTCACGTTCATATATATACGCAGATGATTCATTGTTACCGTATCTACTCACATCGAAAATATTAAAACAACATTAACCCTATAATCACTCGCCCTACAAAATAGCAGTTAGAGATTTAAGTGTTTACCGAAAGCGGAGTACATGTACGGTCCATGTCGGGGCGGTTCGTGATTAGAGGAGTGCTCAAATTTAGATCGATCGCTTCGCGTTTGAGTTTTTAGTTTCGTCTATTCGTATACGCGTGGGTTCCAATTTCGATAGCGTTCGCGTATGGTTTTGAGTTCGTGTTCCTCGGTCTCGTTCGTACCTGTCCATCCTCGAGGAATATATTGAACTATAAGTTTTAATCGCAATATAGATTCATAATAAGTTGCGCTCGTATATTCTAAGAGATTGTTATAATTATATAAATAAAGAAATATGAAAACAAGTCTTGAAGGATTCAAAAAAATGAATGTTCTGTATATTGGTTGTAACTATGAAGAAGATGACGATGAACTTTATAATATAAAAGATACTTGTACCTTTAAGTATAATATATTAGTTCAACCTTTTCAAATAATATATCTTTGTGTAGGGGTAAAACAACATTTGCATGCAGGAAAGTAAGCTGATGAACAACTTCGTATTTCACATGCGGCATTTTAAAAATTGATGAAAAAGGTCACCATTGATCGAATTATAATTAAACTATTGGTATACAGTTAAAGATGCTTTTTCAATGGGCACTAAGAATAATTATATAAACTATAAACTATACCACATATAATCGATAATAGAGCTAGACTTGAAATGTTGATTTGTTACAAAATTATTGTAGATTATTAGAAGAGAAAGTAAGTTGCTCCATATCGAGTGCGGGTTAGATTGCTTAAGCTAAGGTATGGATATATCTACTCACTTTTTAAGCTTCAATTAGTCGTACGGATATTCTATCTTTCACTCACGATACATATTGTTTTCTTCTTGGTTCATTCGGTCGCATTGTTGGCTCTTTCGTTTGCATTTCTTATTTGTACAGATATTCCGTCATTTTAGTAAGGACACCTCATGTGTCACAACCTGAAATTTTCATAATTTTAAATTACTATTTTACCCTTTTACTTTTTGGTTCCGACTTGACTTTTTGACTTTTTGACCTTTTACGGTCACATAAAAACGATTACCGCGTAGCCGGTAAATTTTTGAAACGTATTCTAATTATAAATCATAATTATTATTATTATCTCTCATTTACAAATTTATTTTTCAAACTTATTTGACATGAAAACGAGAAGATATAGGTTATTCATAAGTTGACTTATCAAAAACGACACACTAAATCACGTTTTCACGACTCGAAATCTAAATCAATTTGATGTAAAACGATATTCCGAACAACTTTTTAGTTTTGCCCGAGACCCGAAAACAAGCAGAAAATGACCGAAATACCCTCGCAAAATTTTTGAAGCGAGAACAACGCGTGCTGACACAAAAATAATTAAATTATATTTAATTATAACTTTTTATTAAATAAAAATATTTAATAAATTATTTAATATTTTATTCAAAAGCGATTATTTAAAACGTGAATGCTCAAGTTAAAGTTTATTTTTCGGACGAAGCTCACCCGGGATACCTAATAAGTAGGAAAAACATTTTGAATAAGTTTTATAAAAACATTTATAAAATAAGTCATGTAAATACTCATTTTTAGGGGAAAAACTATTTGGAAAACAATGGCGCAATTTTCGTAATTTAAATCAAATGTTAACTAGCCTAAACGAGTCCCGAACCATTACTTTATAAAAATACACTAAACAGTTACGTTTTAAGTCCCTGAGAGAATAATTACAATTTTTACCCTGAACTATCCTAACCTTGCTACATTGTTTTTAAAGTTTTTGGTATATAAATAAACCCAAATAGGGTTTCATTTCATTATAACATAGCCTCACACACACACCCTCTCTCAAATTATTTCCGGCGCCGTCACCCAACTTCCGGCGAGATTTCGGCCAGCCGCCTCCTACATCAACCACCAGCCGACACCATCCTTATCACTTCTACACCACCACGCCACCAAATCCACCATCGCCGCCCCCTCAGCCGCGTACCACAACCACTGCTGCAGTCGCAGCCGCGCCTCACCACCACGACACCACGCTGCCACCCCATAATTGTTGTCATCATCATCTCATCTCCACATCCATCCTCACCATCTCCCAGTCGATGTCACCATCATCACGACCACCTCACCATCGTCATCATCTCCATCCTAACACCCTCGTCACCACTACGCCACCACCCTCACCACGGCTGCCTTCTCCATAGCCGACACCAACCACCATCTCCTCTACCGTGGCTCCACCCTCATCAACACCACCAGCCGCCACTCTCCTCTGCTGTGGCTACAACACCCGCACCTCATCACCACCACATCCACTTCGCCGCCACATCCACGCCATCATCACCATCTCAGCCGCCTAACCACCACGACCATATTACCATCCGGGGTGCATTTTGGTTTGTCTCAGCACCACTAAGGGTGCATGGTTTGGTTGTAACAGCCACCCAAAGGGGGGTGTGTTTTGGTTGTTATAACACCACCAGGGTGTGTTTGGTTTGATTTTGCACCAGTTAGGATGCGTTTGGATCAGGGTTCACCACAATAAGGGTGCATTTGGCCTTATAAAACAGCAAGCACCATTAGGGTGCATTTGGTTCTTGGCAGCAACCACCGAAACCACCTACCGCCACCATTTCACCCCTTTTAACTCCTAGTTTGGATGGTTTTATATTCATAAAAACTAATAATAAACGTGGTGTAGTTGTGTTGTTTAAACTTGTTTCATTTTGTTTAATTTAGTTTTATTGGCTGGTTCGTGTGTTTCGATTTATATACACACCCGTATAGGGCGTTTGTTTCGCTAAACAGCAGCCCACAAGGGGTGTTTGGTTGCTGATTAAACTACCCATATAGGGTGCGTTTGGTTTAGCAGTTAGGGGTGTGTGGTTCTACTTATATTTGTTATTATTTAGTTTTGTTTAGTTATATATATTGCAATACGCGCGTATTTTGCAAACATGGTTTGATTAAGGGAAAACGTTAAATTTTGTAAGTATGGAAAATGTTGTTTAAACGAAAAAGTCATGTCGAAATTTATATAAATTTCTATACTTAGTAATGTTTCACTAAAACTTCTATTATTTTAGAAACTCGATAAAATGACAAAGTTTTATAGTTTTAAGATTATTAAATTGTAATTATTCAATAACCCGATAAATAAACGGAAACTATACTTTTACAAATGAGACAATTAGTTTAACTAAAACCCGTCGAGGAAACGAAATACTAAATTATAAAATGTTATTTTATAATTCTCGACTAATAAACAAAATAATAACTTTTGTAAAACTTTAAAAACGTCATTTAGCAAATTCGTAACTTTAAAACGTGTATATACTTTTATGCAAGAAATCTTTATTAAATTAATTAGTGACTTTTGAAAACGTGTCGAATTATATTGTTACCATTATTTTCTTACGTTTATCATATAATACATGAAAAGTATTATATATTGCGACTTATTCTTTTGGGTTGTTTGTCTTTATTATATAATTCACCGTATGAATTGTATAATTGTTTCCTTTTTTATATATGTAATATATACGGAGTATATTACATACTTTGCGTTTACTTTTCGATGTATTTTATTTAACCAACCACCAAACTCATCCAACTTGTAATCCAAATCCTTTATCAACGTGTCGCGTTGACGTACTCATCCACCAGAAAACCCCAATTCATCATCCTAAGCTAGTAGGATATAACCGTTAAGTTAAGATGCATCTTCTTGGTCGAGCCGTTCCGTTTTTCGTCTGTCCTGTGCTTATTATTTGCATTTCTGCTAACTGTTCTGCAACATCAAGTCGAGTTCATAGCCCCACGTTTTACTTGTTTTACATATACTTTACTACTTTTAGGGTGAGAAACATGCTCGTTTACAAACTCGTTTACGTTACTGAATTTCAACCTCGTTTATACGTTGCTTACAAACTCGTTACATAATTGATGTCACACTCGTTTTTACTTATGGATTTAAGTGCTTTAAGCTTTTATGAAAACGTTGATTTCTTTTACGTTGGACACAAGTGTTTTTTGTTATCATTCCCTATTTATGTGTTGCCTAAGTTTTGCTACAAACCACTATTGCCTGAACTATCATGAACCGTTAGTCACCTTTGGCCAATGGGATTGGTTAAGTGAGGGCGAATGAATAAATAGATCTATTGGGACTAATTATCCCTATCTGCTTTGGTTCCACTTAACGAAGAACAAACGGATATATGTCATGTCGATGTGCGTTGTGGTGGTCTTTGGTTTGGGACACCAGTTAAGGGCAGGAATACTATGTGGCATGATATGATATGCCCTGTTGTTATTAGCATCGGTGTCATGAGCTTAGCGCAACAATAAATACTTGCATGTGAAGTTGTATTTGTTATAACGGTCACATGTGCTTTGTATGTGAAATCGTAAACTGCTAAGATTGTCACATACGCTTTGAAATCTTGTGGTCCACACTACTTTGGTTGAACATTTCCAATTACTAAACACTTTTCATAATACTTTGAGTGAAGCTGTATTCACTAAACGTTTTTTATCCTCATAAATGTTTTACTTAAACCTATGAATTCACTCAACTTTATGTTGACCGTTTTTAGCATGTTTTTCTCAGGTGATTAGCTTTGGACTTCTTGACGTGCTATGTGGAGTCTACGTGCAATATGATACCCTATTTCAAGACTTATCAAATTATCATACTCGTTGTCTTTTGAAAAACATAAATTTCGCTTCCGCTATCTTTTAAAACTAAATTATGCTTCCACTACATTTTACTTATGCTTCCGCAAATGTTTAATTTCTTTTAAATCTTGTAAAACTTATCTATTTTTAAATAATGCAACGAGTTGTGATTTTCAAAACGTCCATTAGTGTTCGTTCTCTCGTGTCTTGTGTTCGGATTGTTATGACGTCACGCCCTCGTACACCTATTCCGTCCAGGCCCCGTCTGGGAGTGTAACAGATTGGTATCAGAGCCAAGGTTATAGAGAACCAGGTAGAATATCTAGGTCTGGTCTATAACCAGTATGTGATCCTTACGTGCTTTTATGTGTGCTTTATACGTGTTTTTGCTATAAGCTTACGCTTATCTCTACTCTGCGGTTATCTTTTCTCTGCGATTATCTTTTCTTTGCGGTTATCTCTTCTCCGCGGTTTACGTTTGCCTTACGTTTATTCCTCTATTTACTTATATGGAAGTTGTCTATATAAATATTAAACTTTTCTAAGACATTGTGGATGACACAATGGTCTCTAAAAATTTATCTAAGACATTGTGGATGACACAATGGTCTCTAAAAATTTATCTAAGACATTGTGAGCAATGTAATGGTCTCGAACTTATTATTCATAACCTTATACAATATCATTTTATGCGAAACCCGTCACGGTTATGTTTACATGGAATTATGTATGAATCTAAGTCTCACAAGTCTTGTATGGGCAGGACTTGTAATTGGAGGTTTAATATGGTAATTGTTATGTAAACTCGTTCATAAAGATCTTTATCTTATTTACTTTAACTGTATACTCATCAGCTATTTTAAACTCTATGTCGATCCCCCTTGATTGTTTTACCTCCCGTCTCCGAAGACGAGTTTAAAACACTCGTTCCATACTCATTAGAGCACCGACATCGTCATGTCATCCACCACCTTGAAGATTTTGTAAGCACGCGTATTGCATCAGAAATTATTAAATAGGCTAATTCATAATCTCTTTATTTGAAAGGATTGGGACGCTTCTTCATTTAAATAAATAAATTATATAAATTAGTCTATACTCATTCATTTATTCGACTTATTTCATTTCCTTTACCCCGTTCGATTTTGAAGTAAATACCGACGACAAGACAAGGAATGAGTTCCACGAGGATCGAGTGTATTGTAACCCAACGAATTGCTTATGTTATCGAAGCTAATATTGTTTATGAGGAAAGAATCCACATGGCTCGCGACTAAATGGATTAGGTTGTACGTTAGGAAACCAAGGTAGTAAGGAATGCCAACAACAAAATAAATGACAAAAGGCCGTGAGAGCTTACATTGCTAAACCCATTTACAAGGACGGATATGTAGCAAAATTTTCATTCTACAACAAGCGTAAGTTGCACCACACTGCACTGTGAAGTGCAATAACTACAAGACTGTCGTCCGTATGAGTAGGAATTGTAGGACACCCATTTCGATATTCAACTTAGAGGCCACAGTGGCAAATTAGAAATCTAAACCGTGCGAACCGTATTTAGGAGGTTAAAACTCGTTGGAGCTTTAACGCTATCAAAGATAACGCTGATGTTTAAGGAGAGATTTTTCCTTATCTGGTGAAACCTAAGTAGACTTAGACTGTAATCTCTAAGAGTTTTGCACTAGTACTTACCTGTGAATTTCGTGTATTGTGTGGATTTTCCTAAATCATTTGTTCAATTTATGTCATGACGATTTTGTCAGTTACACTTCAATTCTCTAGTAAATATAAGTAAGTTACTCCTTTACCGTATTACAACCCATTTCACTATTATTATGCAAAATGTCTTATTGTTATTAACTAACTGAATGGTATCCTATGAACTATTTTAGTGTTGTCTTATAAACATAATTGTTGTCGCGTTATGAACTATTTTATACCAGTTTACAAACCGTTTGCTGATAGCTTCTTGTTTATTTTAATACCTTATAAACTATTTTGATATCATTCCATGAACCGTTTTGTCAACATTTTATAATTATCCTACTATTACCTCATAACATAATAGACTATCAATTAATGAACTAACTCGTTTCCATCTTATAACCTATTTCACGGTTAATTATAAACTCTTTTTCTACCCTATTATAAATTACTTTGCCGTCATCTTACAAACTATTTCGTTGTCACTTAATGAATTGTTTCGTTGTCATTTATAAACTATTTCGCTGTCAATTTATGAACTATGTCGTCATCATCTTATGAACTACTTCGTGTCTTTTATAAACCGTTACGTTGTCACTTTATAAATTATTGGGTTGCCAACTTGTAAACCATTTGTTACCATTACATCATAAACCGTCACGTAACTTTCTCGTAAACTATTTTGTTATCACCTCATAAAACATTCCCTGTTATCTTACAAAATACCTTGTGTCACCTTGTTTTCATTACCACGAACTGTTTTGCTACCTTATAAACTATATCGTTTATACCGTATAAGATTTTTTTTAACATAACATTAGTTTGACGAAATGAGCATTTTATCGTTAGTTCCTAAATTATGCATAGCCTGATCACCTATGTATAATTCAGGAAGGACCATGCTATGCTGGGAGTAGTCACCATAAAATTTTGTCAAATTACCTTTATGTTCCATCTATATATATATATATATATATTTTCTTTCCTTCCTCTACATTGTCAACGAGATTATATTGTACTTGTGTTTTATTAATATTTTGCGTGCGTATTCATGAGTCGTGTCAGTCAGTATTCGCATCTGTAAGCGTCATAACTAAGTAGCTTTTCTTTAACCTTAGCATGTGGAAACACCACAACCTTAGCCGATAGACTAAATCATGCTTCCTATAGTCATGGAAATTTCGAATTGAAAGGTTCTAGGATGTAATGAGCATATCACTCTAATTGGATTACAGCCAATAGAACTAGAAGATTTTCTTCAATATACTTACCTTTTAGTGAGATAGAATCACGTGAATTATGAGATCCTCGTACCGACGAAACCTCTGATGGATCCTTCCGGATGTACAAGGACTACCGAAAATTTACAAGCTAACCGTTACCCCGTTACCTAGTATAGACGATCTTTTCGATCAACTGCGAGGATGTAGCGTCTACTTGAAAAACCGACCTAAGGACTAGCTACCATCAACTGAAAGTTCATGAGAAGAACAACTCGACACACGACCTAAAGATTTGGGAACACTACCTATATGACATGAGTATGAACTCGAACCCGATAATCATCGGAATCCGTTAAAAAGATTTAGAAACGCAATCGTGTCTTACCATTCAGCAGAACTTTAAGACCTCACTTGAACTACCTTATCTCATTCTTAAAATTTTTACTCCTGCCGTTACAAAACCTTGCGATCATGAACTGTTTATGGAGCTAGCCGAGTTGTGCGCTTTTGAGCTAATGGATTTGATTTATCCTCGAACTGACGACTGAGTATGATATTTCGTCATGTGTCACCTGAGCTCTTCCGTGAGCTCCTCCCATTTGTTGACCTTTATTCTGGGGATATTGTTTCTTGAAATGCCCACTCTTCGCATTTCGTCACCGTTTGTTAAAGTTATTGTTGTTGTGTATTATTATACTTTTGATTCACGACTCCATATGTTTGTGCTATGATTTTTAAATTTATTAAAATGAATAAATATTTTAATAAAGATTTTTGATGATTTCGGATATATAAATTGTTCTTGTTGAGAGGTTGTGAGATTTGTGAGTTGCAACAAAGATGGCAATGAGGTTAGGCTTGAATTAAAGTGAATCTGGTTGATTAGTTTTGGCATAAAAGAGTTTTGGATAGTTTGGAAATTAAGGCAGCGTTATGGTCAAGTTTTTGGTCAAGTCCATGAGTGATTTATAAAAATATAGTTGTTGGTCCGAGTTTTAAATAAAGGTAAGCGGACGATTAAAAATGTTTCGAAAGGTTTAGTAAGTGTCGAAAGTCTTTGAAAATATTCGTGGAGCTTCTTAATATTAAAACGAAGGTTTAGGAATTTTTTTAAAAAGGATAAGTCGTTGCCGTAGGTCATTTCTAAATATAGCAAATTTTTATGTATATATTTAGCGAGCTAAGGATTCTGGTTAGACGCTAGGGTTTCAATAGTTTATTTTTGGAAATTTGGAAACGATTAAATTAGGGGATACTATTAACGCCCCGAAACTAAAACTTTCCCAAAATGGAAACTTTCTATAAACAGTAACTTTTCGTAAGAACGACGTAACATCTTCATAAACTTAATAAGTTCGTAAAAACGCATTTTATTGACTAAACTAAAGCACAAACATATATGGTTGTCTATTTCCTTATTAAACGTTGTGTGCAACCAACCGTTATTATTATTTCTCGTTCTACGGCCCGTCTATTTATTAATTTGCGGTTAGAGCCGTTTGGTTGTACTTTAAATTCGCATCGTCTGCTTATGGTGTGTTGAGCCATGATTCATCCTCGTACTTCCTAAGTAAGTTGAATACTTACATTCATTAGCCTCGTCTGATATTAATCGTCGAACCTTACAGATGTCAGTAACCCGCCTCCGCCTCTAGACATTTGAAACCCTTATACAGACATACCCACGCACCTACACTTTCTCCTTTGATGTCTTCACTATCAAGTGACTTTCCTTAAAACGCGTTATATCAATCATAAAAACTTGTAATGATATTTTTCTAAAATACCTATTTTGATGGGTTAAATATATTGGTAAAACCTAGCCAAAATTTATGTTTATTAAGAAGTGTCGAAACATTAATTTTCGCTGAATAAAGTATCAACGTCATGTCTAAAACTAGTTATTTAAAAATCCTAAATTTTTCTTGGACACACCATCGGTTAACAAAATCGAATCCCGGGACGGGATTCCATTTAAGGGGTAGGCACAACCCAAAATTTTTAGAATTTTAAATTACTATTTTACCCTTTGACTTTTGGTTCCGACTTGACTTTTTGACTTTTGACTTTTTATTGTCGCATAAAAACGATTACCGTGTAGCCGGTAAATTTTTTAAACGTATTTAATAAATCATAATTATTATTATCTCTCATTTACAAATTTATTTTTCAATCTTATTTGACTGGAAAACGAGAAGATATATGTTATTTCTAAATTGACTTATCACAAACGACCCGCTAAATTACGTTTTCACAACTCGGACTCTAAAGCAATTTGATGTAAAACGACATTTCGGACAACTTTTCAGTTTTACCCGAGACACGAAAACAAACAGAAAGTGACTGAAATGCCCTCGCAAAATTTTAGAAACGAGAACAACGCGTACCGACACAAAAATATTTAAATTTATATTTAATTATCACTTTTTATTAAATAAAAATATTTAATAAATTATTTGTCATATCATTCAGAAGCGTTTATTAAAAACGCAAATGTTCGAGTCAAAGTTGTATTTTTACGAACAAAGCTTACCCCAGACATCCAATGACTATCAAAATAAATAATAAACATTAAATAAATTTTATAAAAACATTTATAAAATATAGTCAAGTAAATACTCATTTTTATAGGAAAAATGATTTGAAAAACAATGGCCCAAGTTTCGTGTTATGAATCATTCGTTAACTAGTTTGATCGTATAAATTCCTGTTCCAAAAAAAAAAGTCCAAACGAGACTCGAACCATTATTTAACAAAAATTACATCTTTGGTCCCTCTGGTAATATATATAATCTCAACCCTAAACTATTATACACTTTCTATTTTATTTTAAAACGTTAATATATATATATATATATATATATATGATAAAGATCAAATAAAAAGACAAATATTCGTGACAAGGATAAAAAGATTTATTTTTTTAAAAAAATTCTTAAAAAATTCTGAAAAAATTTCACAAGATCATGTATGTTGGTGCATGAAAAAGTTGTAAAGGAAGCTTTTCTAAAAGTGAATAGTTTTGCCGAAAAATTTTTATTAAAAAAAACGTTTGTGCATTAAATCGGTTTTTTGTGCATCAAAAATTCGTTTTTGTACCCAACTTCTTTTGACTTTTTGCATCAAAATTTTATTGCGCACATCAACTATCAACAAGTTAAAAAAAATTGTCACCTCAAAATTTTTTGTGGCGTCAAAAGTTCTTTTTGCGCATTAAAAAAACGAATAAAAACACAAAATTAGAAAAACTTCAAAATTACAAAAGTTTTATGCACCAACAAACCGTGATTAAATGGAATTATTATTGGAATTTTCGAGAACCTTTTTAAAAAAAGTTTCTTTTTATCCTTGTCTCTAACGAATATTAGTCTTTTATTTTAACTTTCCTCTCTCTCATTCTCTTCCTCTCATCACAACTCGTTCCTCTCTCTCTCTATATATAGTATATAATATATATATATATATATATATATATATATATTAACACTAACCTTACACACACATTTACAAAAAAAATCTAGCCACCAAAAATGCTCTCCCCTCTCCTCTCATTTTTCGGCGCCATCACCGGATTCCGGCCAAACTCCGGCCAGCCGCCACCTTCATTATAACGTCATCATCATCATCTCCTCACTCCGCTGTCACCACGCGGCCATCACACCACCACTTTCATCTTCCTCTCCTTTACCGTGGCTCCACCCTCACGTCACCCTCATCAACACCACCAGCCGCCACTCTCCTCTGCTGTGGCTACAACACCATCACCTCATCACCACCACCTCGTCACAAAAAGGGTGCATGGGTTTTGGGTCAGTCACCGACATGGTGCGTTTGGGTTCCTCAGTCACCAACGGGGTGCGTTTTGGTTTGTCTCAGCACCACCAAGGGTGCGTGGTTTGGTTGTAACAGCCACCAAAAGGGGGGGGTGTGTTTTGGTTGTTATAACACCACCAGGGTGTGTTTGGTTTGATTTTGCACCAGTTAGGGTAGGCGGAGAAAACCGAACACAACTAAGCTTACACCGATTTCTGACACTAAGCCAAATGTCGAGTTCTAATCCTAGCTAGAATCAATCTATCACAACTAACCACACTACTTCACAACAATTCACAACTTCTCTTCACCACACAACTTCACTTCACTTCACGACTTCACTTTATGACTTCACTTCACTTCACTACTTCTTCACTACGATTCATAACTTCTTCACTATGATTCACAACTTTTAGTGCCATGACTCCTCAAGATCCTACTCTCGGTGCTTGGAATATGGATACAAGTGCGAGCTCTCATCTCAATAACTCAGTTACTAGTCTTAGTGAAATTTTTAATACGTGTATGTATCTGTCTATCTCGGTTGGTGACGGTCATTCTATACCCGTCACTAATACGGGCCGTGGTATTTTGCCAACTCCTCTTAAATCTCTTCATCTAAATAATGTTCTTATCACCCCTCATATTGTTAAAAATTTAATATATGTTCGTCAGTTTGTTCGTGACAATAATTGCACAATCGAATTCGATGCATTTGGTTTTTTCGTTATGGATTTAATGACACGTCGGGTGCTCCTCCGATGCGATAGCACGAGGGATCTTTACCCAGTCACGGCTCCATCTCCGATTCTTCATGTTTTCCTTGTTAGTCAGCATACGTGGCACCAGCGTCTTGGACATCCAGGACGTGAAGTGTTACGTCATCTTGTTTCCAATAATTTTATTTTGTGTAATAAGGAGAAACCTCTCGTGCTTTGTCATGCTTGTCAGCTTGGCAAACACGTGAGGCTTCCGTTTGTCAGTTCCAATAATGTCGTTACTTCTTGTTTTGACATTATTCATTCGGATGTGTGGACTTCACCCATACCAAGTCTTTCAGGGTTTAAATACTATGTTTTGTTTTTAGATCACTATTCGCAGTTTGTTTGGGTTTATCCTTTGCATAATAAATCTGATGTTTTGTCTAAGTTTGTTTTGTTTCGTACCTATGTTCGTACTCAGTTCAAGTGTGAAATTCGTTCCCTTTAGTGTGATCATGGTGGTGAATTCAACAACCATACCCTTCATAAACTTTTTGCTGACAATGGCATTCAGTTTCGTTTTTCATGTCCAAAAACATCCCAACAAAATGGTAAGTTTGAACGCATGGTTCGTACTATCAATAACCTCATTCGAACCTTACTTTTTCAAGCCAATCTTCCACCTACGTTTTAGGTAGAAGCCCTTAATGTGGTTACTCACCTATTAAACTTTTTACCCTCTACTTCCATTAACAATGAAATACCTTATACCCGCTTGTTTGGAACAAACCCTGACTATAGCCTTTTACGTACCTTTAGGTGTTTATGTTGCCCTCACCTTCACACCAACCATAAGCTTAAACCACGCACCACACCTTCAATCTATCTGGGACAAGCTTCCAATCATCGTGGGTATCGTTGTCTTGATTTAAAAACAAATAAGACCATCATTTCTCATCATGTTACCTTTATGAGACCGTTTTTCCTTATGACTCGACTCAACCCACTTTACCACCTACCTATACCTTTTTAGATGACATACCCGATATTATCCCACCAGCAATTCCCACCAATCCCGTTGTGCAACTCCCACCTGAACCCATCACTCTAATTCATAACACCCCGATCCAACACCACCTTGATGAAACCTAATTACCTACCACGCCCCAACATCTATCACCAGCCCAAGTTCACACCACCGACAATCAAGCCCACTCACCGCCCTCATCTACATCCACTGTCCGACAACAAACGCCTACCCCAACTCAATTTGCCGCGACCCAAAATGAACCTGTGGCTCAATCACCTATTATAATTCCCGATCCACCTGAAAACCCAAACCCAGTCTCGGTTCACCCCATGGTTACCCGTTTTCGTGTCGGGACTAATCGTCCCACTGAGCGTCTCAATTTACACGTGTCTTCGGTTTCACCTTTACCAAAATCTTATCGTGATGCGTTTAGTGATTCAAACTGGCAAAATGTTATGCGTGATGAATATCATGCGCTTATTAAAAACAAAACGTGGACTTTAGTACCTAGACCACCGGATACCAATATTGTGCGTTGTATGTGGCTTTTTCGTCACAAGTATCTGGCAGATGGCACGCTTAGTCGCTACAAAGCTCGTCTTGTGGCGAACGGTAGTACACAGTTAGAAGGGGTTGATGTTGATGAGACTTTTAGTCCGGTTGTTAAACTGGGTACTATTTGGACTGTCCTTAATTTAGCTGCTTCTCGACATTGGCCGATTCATCAACTCGATGTCAAGAATGCTTTTTTACATGGTGATCTTTCCGAGACAGTTTATATGCATCAACCTCCTGGATTTCGGGATTCTGTTCACCCAGATTATGTTTGTTTGTTACAGAGGTCCCTCTATGGGCTTAAACATGCCCCCGAGCTTGGTTTCAGCGGTTTGCATCTTATATTACTCGGGTTGGTTTTTCTCATAGTCGTTGTGACTCCTCTTTATTTATCTACAAACAGGGGACTAATACCGCTTACTTGTTATTGTATGTTGATGATATTGTTCTCACAGCTTTTTTCGAGAGTTTATTGCAGCAGATTATTATCTCATTACATCAGGAGTTTGTTATGACAGATTTGGGTTCGCCTAATTATTTTCTAGGTATATTGGTTACACGTGATTTTTCGGGGTTGTTTTATCTCGGAAGAAATATGCCTTTGAGATTATTGACAGGGCACATATGGTTAATTGTAATCCCAGTCGCACTCCCATTGACACTAAGTCTAAACTAGGAAGTGATGGTGATCCGGTTTATGATTCGACTTTATATCGCAGTCTTGCAGGATCTCTACAGTATCTTACCTTTACTAGACCAGATATTTCATATGCAGTTCAACAGGTGTGTTTTTATATGCATGATCCTCGGGAGCCGCATTTCTCTACTCTTAAAAGGATCTTACGTTATGTTCGAGGTACATTGGATTATGGTTTGCAGTTATTTTCTTTATCTACTACAGATTTGGTTGCTTATTCAGATGCTGATTGGGCGGGTTGCCCTACTACTCGGAGATCGACTTCAGGTTATTGCGTTTTTCTTGGCAACAACTTACTTTCTTGGTCCTCTAAGTGTCAACCGACGCTTTCTCGTTCTAGTGCTGAGGCTGAGTATCGTGGTGTTATCAATGCTGTTGCCGAGACTTGTTGGTTGCGCAATTTATTGCGCAAGTTGCATACTCCTTTGACTCCCGCTACGCTTGTCTACTGTGATAATGTTAATGCTGTTTATTTGTCTTGCAATCCGGTTCAACATCAGCGTACGAAACACATTGAGATTGATATTCACTTTGTTCGTGATTTAGTTGTTGTTGGTCAGGTTCGGGTTCTTCATATTCCATCGCGTTATCAGTTTGCAGACATTTTCACCAAAGGCTTGCCTTCAGCTTTTTTTAAAGAGTTTCGGTCCAGTTTGAGCGGTCGGTGTCCTCTCGCTCTAACTGCGAGGGAGTGTTAGCCCGTATCTTTAGTATAGATTAGTCTCTTGGGCTTAAGCCCACTTCTAGAATAATCTTTGTACCAATATATATTGTATTATGTTTGTATGAAACGAGACATGAGATTTACCCAACCTTTACCCAACCTATGTGTAGGTTGGGTAAATCTCATGTTTCGTTCCATACAAACATAATACCATATATACTGGTACAAAAATTATTCTAGAAGTGGGCTTGAGCCCAAGAGACTAATCTATACTAAAGATACGGGCTAACATTGTAAACGAAAATTAGTCAATTTTGAATAATTTGTTTAGAAGTTTTAAATAATTTACACTTTACTTTTTTTACGTCTTTAAGAAAGAAAAAAAAATCAATATTACTATTACTTAGTTTTTACTTTATGTAAAAAACTTTGAAAGTTTTCATTTATTATACAAAATATTTTTGTGACATTTTCATTCAGTATTTCTTGTTTGCCATCGTAAATGTGACATGTAATTCTTGTTCGATGGATTCAGTACTTGATTTATATATGGATTATAATCATATATAAACAGAAACTTTGGATCATCGCAAGTGTGCGACTCGAAATCCAGAATTTTTATACATCCTAAAGAACGTTACATTTTTTTTTTTTAGAACGGCAATTTGTGGCTACATGGCCCCTAGCCCAGAAGGCGTAGCGAGCCCACACAACCAGGTTGGGTCCAGCCCAGAAGGCAATGGCACCCTTCCCTTTATACACGCGGGAGGAAACTCCTATCGCCCTTAGACAAGACTCGAACATGAGACCTTGCCTAGGAGGATAAAATAGCGGACAAAAACTCAGCGGATTATCAGTTAGCCCAATAATGAGTGGCCCAATAAAGCCCAACCAAAAAGATTGTTAGAAAAGAAAATTACACAAAAGCCTCTCAAGTTTTTACTATTTACGACTTTTTATATAACAAACTTTATTTATCAAACATCTAAGTGTTACACAGCGTTAAACTAACGGACAAAAACTCAGCGGATTATCAGTTAGCCCAATGAGTGGCCCAATAAAGCCCAACCAAAAAGATTATTAGAAAAGAAAATTACACAAAAGCTTCAAATTTTTACTATTTACGACTTTTTATATAACAAACTTTATTTATCAAATATCTAACAAATATGTAGCGATTTTTAGATGAGAAATATACTGACATAAAGGCCTCTAAATTACGAATAAAACGAGTCAAATATTATTGTTAGAAAAGAAAATTAGACAAAAGCCCATCAAGTTTTTACTATTTACGACTTTTTATATAACAAACTTTATTTATCAAATATCTAACAAATACGTAGCGATTTTTTAGATGAGAAATATACTGACATAAAGGCCTCTAGATTACGAACAAAACAACCCAAATAATTATATGCTTCTGACGTGCGTACCATTTTATTAAAAATGTCGAAGTTTAATATTTACGACATTTTTATTTGCGACATTTTTATATAACAAACTTTATTTATTAAATATCTAACAAACACGTATCGATTTTTTAATGAAAAATATACCGACATAAAAGCTTCTGCATTACGAATAAAAGGAGCTCAATATTAATATGCTTCAGACGTGAGGACGATTTTATAAAAAAAATTGATTTTTAATATATGTTTTTAGAAAAAGAAAAAAAACAATTATTTTTTTTGCAAAACACGCCATTAACTTACATGATAATTTTAAAGAATAGCCTAAAGTTTGTTTTTAAAAAATCAATTAAAGCACAAATTGGTTACGTCCTCATTTACCAATGCTTGATAATTCAACTATCAATTATCTCCGAAAAACAAATAAAAATAATCCTATCGCAACACGCGGACAACATTTTACTCGTTATAATTAGAGATGCAAATTTGTAACCGGTTTTTTAAAAAACCGGTCGAAAAACCGAAACCGGTTTTTTAAAAAACCGGTTTTTTTTTAACCGGTTCGGTTAAATATAACCGAACCGGTTAGACCGGTTATCGGGTTTTTCCCCATACCGGTTTTTTACCGGTTTTATAACCGGTTTTAACCGGTTTTATTTAAAAACCGGTTTTAACCGGTTTTTTTTTTTTTTTTTTTTTTTTTTTTTAATTTTTTAATTTTTTTATTTTTTATACCCGTCAATAGTTTTATAAAAAAAAAAACCGGTTTTTAAAACGTTAAAAAAAAACCGGTCTAAATAGAAGTCAAAATAGCGGTTTATGAAATTTTTAAAAAAAAAACCTGTTATTAACCGGTTTTTAAAAAGGTTTAACAAAATAGCTGGTTTTTTTTAAAAAACCGTTTATTATTTATTTTAAACCGGTTTTAAACGGTTTTTTTTTAAAAAAATAATATTAGACGGCTAAATAGCGTTTTTTTTTTGTTTTTTGTGTTTTTTTTTTGTTTTTTGATGATTTTAGGGCATGGTTTAGTACTATAAATACATGTAATGGGTTGGGGTTGAAAACACATCAAAAACACTCTACATAATCTATATTTTTTCTCTCTAATGTTGATATATATACTCTAATTTCTCAAATCCGCTATATGGGAAAATCACAATCACAACAAAGCTTCACACTAATGCTCCGTTTCTATGTATGCTCGAAAAATTTACACAATGAAGATGTGGTGCGAATTTAGAACCAACTACGAGAAAAGGCGATGTTTGGTCCTAATTCAAGATTGTGGTTTATGATCGAATGGGGTGGAAAAGGCGCGTTGCAAGACAATTTATGAAATTTTATTAACCCTGGGTCCAACTCTACACTGGAATCAATAGATGCGGTTGTCACATGCGGTTAGCGAAAATTGATACGTCACTAGGTACTATTGGTGCGGCTTATTAATGGGCAAGTTTTTATATTTGATATTGAAGCGGTTGACTTGATTGTACGAAGTTTGTCATTCTAACAAGCGCCTTTTTTTCCATTACCACTCACGACAGCGTACAAGCTTCGGAGATCATCAAATGGAGGCTATCAAACCGCATATTTAAGGGGGGTATCAAATGTAAGTCGTACTACTCGTAGAAGTGATGACTTTAATTATGGGGAAACGGCTATAAACAGATATTAATGATGGTTTTGTGATTTATAAATTATGGTATGTTTCTATAACTAACGGATACTTGGACGCATACCACATGGTATCGGCATATTCTTATTAGCCGTTTCGGCTCATTGGTTTAATCCAGAATCTGGTTATTAATGAAACGGACATTTGTTTTAAAATTTGGTTATCTCATAAGGGATTTCTTATTTAAGAAAAATTTTTCAAGATACACTTTAATTGAATATAATTTAGATGATAAAGTTTTCAACGATTTCATAGATATGCAATCCAATTAAATGACTAGACGCTATGGATTTGTTAAAAATTACGTAATAAAACCCGTTTAGATGGTCTTTTTTTTCATTCACGATTGTGTTGCTCATGTTATAAATTTAATAACGTGCAAAAAAAAGCGGCATTAATAATATGTGATCGTTTATGGATGAAATTTAGGGGTATTATTAGTAACTATATATAGTTCGAGTAACGAACGACAAATGAACTATAGACGTTTTCGTAAACAATGTGGTGAAGAACCCCTAGGACCTTGCTATGATAATAATACTATGTGGAATTCTACTTGCATGATGTTTGAAAATATATTACGACAACGTGAGACTTTAAACGCTTTTAATGAAACACTTGTTAATAGAAATAAGTCCGTTTCGATAAGCGACATTATTGGGATTTACTAAATTGATTTAACCTATTTTTTTAAGTTGTTTAAAGTGGGCAAGGCAACAACTATATTATGGGTGTTTATTACCCAACTAGGCTCATTAGTTTTAAATCAAAATTTATGCTATGACGGAAAAATTGACGAATTAAAACCTCAATATTCAAATGTTTTTTAGAAAAAAAATCGGTTCAAAAGTATAAAAAGAAATTTGTAAATAAACCTATTTTGCTAATTTACCTTTGTTTTTACTTGTTCCGCCGCACTTAATCCTTGTTTAAATGTTGGAGGCGTAGAACTGTTAATAACAAGAATAATGATAAAACTTTAGAACTTTATCCTTTGGGGTAGAGTGGACTAACCCGACCCAACTATATAAATCTCCCAAATTTTTTTTATTTTAACGATAACTTTAAAAAATTATTTGGAATTTATGCAACAAAATATGGCTCAAATACTAAAACCCAATTTTGTTGATCAAAAGGGGCGGATGTCCCGTATGGAAAAGTGACAATTAATATAAACCTTTTATTAATAGTTTATTTGAAGACGCAACAAAGCGTAACGGAACATCTGGTCCCAACAGAAGCGATCAGTTGGGACATATATGGCTACACAACTTTTTTAATAACTTTAAGGCCAGGAAGAGTTTACAAACTTTGCATTTTGGATTGGTGGAAAGAAAGAGAAATCCAATTTCAATTTCTATCCGCTATGGCTACGTGGGACTTATTTACGGGTCAAGCTCGACGGTAGCTTCCGAATCGGCCTTTTCTATATAGCGGTTATAGAATTTTAGTTTAGAATTATATCGGAAAAGAAGGTCAAAGAATAACCCCCGAATCCGTGGATGTATGTGTATGTTTGAAAGATTTTTGACGGAGTAGATGTGACAAATGAACTCGTTGGAAGGTCGATATTAAGAAGACGTTGTAAGAAACAGAAACTATAGAATAGAGATTTGAATTAGGGTATCACCTTGTCGAATCGCCATTGATGAATGTGAGTATGAAGCCTATAAATATAACTCTTATCATACTTCCTCAATAATTACTAATTAACTTTCAATTAACACTGTTTAATTCTTTAAATATACTACTCCAACTTTACACCAATCTATCCGTAGCACGGACGGGAGAGGTTGGTGGGGGTTGTTTCGTGGGATGTGGTATAGAGACCTCGAAATCCTCGCTTGTAGAGATGAGTTTAGAGTAGGTAGTGTGTGTGATTTTCGGTGGGGGTTGAGAGAGTCGAGGATGACAGTTCGCCACAAATTGTATTTTTTACAAAACGAATCTTTACCTTTGTGTGTTTGGAAATTGAATTTTTCTTCTTGTGTGTGTGTGCTGGGGGGTGGTGTGTCTAGGGATTAGGAGATGTGTGTTGTGAGACTCCATCTCAGAGCTGCCGTGATTATTCGTTGGTGGTGTGAATGCGTGTGCGCGCTTGGGTGTGTGTTTTCTATGAGAGAGATAGAGAGAGAGAGATATAGAGAGTATGAGTGTGTGTTTCGAGATAGACATCTGGATCGTGAGGGGGAGACGTGTTGTTTTAGGGGAGGTGAGAGTGAGAGTGATGGTGTGTATGTTTGGGTGGAGTGGTGCGAGGGCCCTGCGCCTTAAATTTTTGTATGATAGTATCACTAATGAGTAGAAGATGTTGAGAGGCTGAGTAGGGCGGATGGTGGTAGTTGCTATGTAAGAACAATAACGAATGTGTGACTCTCGCCGGAGGGGTTTGGTAAAAATCCAATGATTGCCGAAACATTATAACGAAAAAAATCCGAACCGGTAAAAAACCGATTCCGAAAATTTATAACCGAAAAAAACCGATTCCGAACATTTATAACCGAAAAAAACCGATTTCAAAAAAACCGATAAAACCGAAACCGGTTATTAGAAAAACCGGTTTTTTTAAAACCGGTTTTCTAATAACCGAAAACCGGTTTTAACCGGTCGATTTGCATCTCTAGTTATAATCATAAAAGCGAAAAACTGCTTTTATATTGGGCCATGGGTGTGTATTAAAAAATAATTTAGGTAGAATTTGGCCCTATACCACTGAAGCCCCAAATTATAACTATTCTGGCCTGGGCTTAAACCCTCGTAGATGTTATTGGATTGATGGATGAGATTGAGTGAAATTTATGAAATAACACAACTATCATTAAAGTTGCTCAAGTTTTATTTTAGCTACAAAAACTATTTAAGTTTCACTAAGATCATTTAAACTTTATTTTCAATAAATATATCATTTAAGTTTAAATGTTGTTCTAACATTGTGAAATTTTTAAACATTCATTTAACTAAAAGGAAAAAACTATATAATTTGATTATCAGTTTATGCTATATAAATTTAGTTAGGAAAAGTTAAATTTATGGAGTGCGATTACTATTAAAGATCAAGTAATTGATGCATGTTCAAACCCTTTTACGACATCTCTAAAATATATTTTCTTTTATTAATTTCCTTATAAATTATATTTAAGTTTGGCAATATTAAAACTTGAGTGATTTTGGCAGTTGAAAAAAAAACTTTGAGTAAGCTTTATTGATTATGCAACCAATCACTCAATTAGTATGCAGGGAGAATATAATCTAAGATTTCAATTGAAGAGTGTTGCACATATTTTCCTTTTTAAATATAAGTACTAAAGTTGCACCCGTAAAAAAAGAAACTACCACAAAAATATTATTCGAGGTTGCACGCATCAAAAAGTAACACCAAAATCTTTGCGACTTAAAATCGGATGTAAGTCGTGTTTTAGTTGGCATTCAAGCGTGTCGGTCCATGTGAGTATGTGATTCACCCCATAGAATTAGCTTTAGTTGGAGCTCGCTTTTGATATTTTTTCTACTTCTTATTTTTTTTCTAAACATATAAGGAAACACGTATAGCGCTCAGAAGTTTTCTTACGATTACAAATCAAAACTTATAAACTTGATTTTGAATAACTCCATGTTTCGAAGTTGTTTACATTTGACGTAATCAAGCTATATATTTATAGATAACAATAACATTTGGTCAACTTTTTAATCCTAGTTTAGTCTAAAATGTGGTGGCTGGATCAAGTGTTGAATTAATAAATGCCAATATTAATTGTGTATCTATTATATTAATGATGTACGTGAATAGATACGGTGGATCGTGGACATAACGAAGGAATCAAACATGCACGACTTGGTGTCTAAGATATTTGTAACTTTAGTACGTGTATATTATATTTTTTGCATTAGTGGTTAAAAATTCTTTGTTCCAAAAAAAAGGAGGGTTAAAAATGTTAGATAATGAAAACTCTGTAGGTTATGATTTATTATTCAGTCACAATATATAGAATACAAGACAAAAGTAAACCCGAATTTACCCAACCCACAAGACAGGCTTGGGCCAACTCTATCATCTAATACTCCCCCGCAGTCCGAGCGACGAAATCACGAAAGCTCGGACTGAAGTAGTAAACTAGAAAAGAAAAAAAAACAAAACATTAACATAATAACTAGTTATTTGATGAAGACAGCCCACAGCAAGCGGAGACTGATCTTCAAAACTGATAACCCAATGTATCATACGGGTTAAACCAAAGTATCCCGAACCAGGATAAACCAAAGTATCCTATTTTTATACGGGATAACCCAAAGTATCCCGTAACGGAGGACGGGATAACCCAAAGTATCTCGTAACAGAGGACGAGATAACCCAAAGTATCCCGGAGAATAAACCAATGTATTCTCTTAAAGAATTTTTTTTTTTTTTGTTTTTTTAAACAGAAAAAGATATTATAGTAAAAACATAACTAAAAAACATTTAAAATAATAAAACATCACCACCATCCTGCTATCTTATCATTCTCGAAATGCAGTCTTGAAAAGTAGATATTTTCGCTTCAATGAAGAGACATGTTGCACCACATATACAAATCATGAGTATTCATGAATATTCTACTTTTTGAAAATGGATAAAAGATGGCGGCTACGGTTTAACAAGATGGCATAAAAGAGACGGCTCAACTTAGCCATCTAGTCTGAGGATCAGACCCTCTCCGATACCATGTCAGATGATAAAACCCCCGTAGGATATATGTATGCATTATTGATACGGTATTTATAATGTAACCTAGACCATACTAGAAACCACACAACCGGTAATCAAGCGTGGGCAATATCTATCATCTAATAATTGGATTTAAAAAATCGAGAAATGCTAAAACCACACAAAGTTTACAACAAATTTTCCATAAAATGATGTGGCATGCAATTAAGTTTTTTATCTATCATCTTTTAATTGGCCAATGATGTACAAATCATCATGCCATATCATTTTGTGAAAAAAAAATTGTAAACTTTTTGTGGTTCTAACATTCCTTAAAAAATTCCACCCCAAGTGCATATTTCATGAACTTATAGCAATCAAATATTAGATCGAAGAGAATAAGGTAAAAGATGAAGCTAGAGCCACTAGTAAGCACAGTTGTTTATAATTAAAACTTTAAAGTGTTCATTTCTACCAAATTATAAGCAAGTGTATAGAATAAACCGATCTAGACTTTCACATGTAACACCTACTATTGATATGCAATCCGAAGCACATGTGCAATTAGGGGATGCAGTGATAAAGTTGTCAATAATTTTGTGGATATATATATGTAGCTAATACATTAATCTTCCGAAAAAACGGCAGATATATTTAATCTACCAAACTATTATCCCAAAATACCCACGCATTCTCGGATTTGTTTGAGGTGTCCATTTTTCGTAAGTGCGTGTTCTGCTATTTTCTTTAAAGTAAACTCACAATGTATTGGAAGTATCATTAGACGTCGAGTAAGTGTCGCTATACTCACCCTTCACTAAAATCTCACAAGTTTGGCAAGATAAAAAAATATTTTGATGAAAGATATTTTGTTATCAAATAATCCTTCCGTTCCAAAAAAATGTCCACCTTACTATATATGTTTGTCCTAAAAAAGTGTCTAGTTTTTATTTTTTGATAATAATAATGACTTGTTTTTCTACTTTACCCTTATAATCAAAACGTGCATGAATTACTCATTCCTAATTTCTATATTAACTATCAGGGTAAAAATGACTTTTTATCAATCAAAACTAGCATTAATTACACATATCATAATTTGTCCAATTTTTGTTTATGGACACTCTTAAGTTAAGAGGAAGATTGTTTCATTCATGGAATATCAGATTTAAAGATTAAGATTGCTGAAGATTAAGCTACTATGGATCATCTTGGAATCAGTTTACAGTTTGTTTTGTCATCATCAAATAGGGAAAGATTGTTGGGATTTTTTGATTTGATGATACAAAAGAACTTGCTTAAAAGGATAAAGAATGAAACAAAAGGATCAAATTCGACAATATAAAATTCTACAAAAGATGAAGGATTCTAAAAGACTTTCTTAAAAGATAAAGATCAAATATTAGGAAAAGATTTAGTTTCCTAATACAATTAGATTTTCTTGTAAGTCTTATGGACTCTCTATATAAAGAGATCCCTAGACATAGTTTATATGTGTGTTTTAGACGTCTAATGTGTGTTTAAGGTATTTCAATCATGTAGTCAGGAAACACCACGCGATCTCACCATTGGAGATCGTCTTAGCCCTAAGGTCAAGGTGTTCTTGATCCCTGTTATAGGTACGTAATCGTTCTATTCTGATCAAATAGAATTAGGGCTTGATGTGAATGTATCACCTTGTGAAAATAACATTGTTCTTTATTTAAATTCTGCTGCGTATCTACATACTTTGTTATTTTTAATCTAGAAGCTTAAACGATTCCCAACACTAAGGCGGAAACATGAGGCGTGACGGAGATTTGATCGTCATAACACAAGGCGTCAATATAGAAAAATCTAAATGCATTGAAACAAAGTGTCACAACGTTTTACAAAAACAAGTATGGACTTGTGCCAAGACAAGTCGAGAACACATCACATAGTCTAGAATTATTACAACTCAAATCCTCAATATTGGAGTGATACAAGTCTAGATATCCAAAACAAAACACAAATAGAATTTCTAAAATGCAGTCTCCATAGAATAAATCCTCAAAGGATGATCTTAAAGTCTGCTATTAGGCATGTTAACTTGATATCAACGAGCATTCGCTTCACCTGAAAATGATACTCGAAAATGTCAACATTTAAGTTGTTAAGCTCGTAGGTTTAGAATTAAACCTAGATGTTATGCTAGAATTTAAGAGTGTGGATAATAGTGCAATATGAAAGCAGAATACATGCAATATTATTTAGATTATCAACACATCAACACATCATGCCAGGGTATCCCAACCCAAATCAACCAATCAATAGAATTCCCGCGCGCTTATAGTCCTCCGGACCTATTTCCTACCAGCTGGAGCTACACAGTCGGCTAAGTATTATTGAGCAGAAGTCCAAAAAGGAACTTCGCATAATTAGATCTCATAGCATTCACATAACATTGTCCGAAAGAGAAATAAGAGATTTTGCACAGTAGTAAAAGTAGTTGCAATAGATTTTGAGTATCATTTTCTCCCAACGGAAAAGAGTTTGAAAAGTGGGGCTACGAGAACTCACCTCGAGCAAAGATGATAAGTAGCTCATAAAAGATGATCAAATAGTATTATGCAACGGCGTCCAGTCACGACCTAGTCCAGTTAATATCTGATTTAGAAATATATTTTAAACGTCCCCAAACACTTATGTGAGGTGCTAGTATATACTTTCCGTGCTTTTAATTACGAGGTCTAGAAGGTTGTGTTGTAGAATATGTTTAAAGAGTAGGTAAAATGACCCCTCATATTGTTATTGTCTAGGTAGAAAAGCCCATTTGCTTGAGGACAAGCAAATCCCAAGTGTAGGGGTATTTGATGAGGTGTCATTTTATACACTTTTTCGGGGTCGTTTAACCCCCTAAATTGTGCATTTATGCCCAAAATAGGTACTTAATCTTTCCTTTTCAGGTATTTCTCATGGGCATTTGGAAGAATTACACGTGACTTGGGCTCATTTAGAGACGAAACAGACAAAACTACGGACCTACACCAACATTGATCAAGAATTTCTCTACAGTGGCTGGAGACGGCGTCACAAATACAACGTGACGCCGTCACCACGAAGATCAAGACGGCGTCACAAGATTTCACGACGGCGTCAGAGCATACGACCCAACCCATTATCTAGAATATTCTCTTTCATGACGGCATCACGATTAAAACGCGAAGCCGTCACAACGTTTTTCCTATATATACAAACCCGAATTTAGGGTTTTGAGTGTGTAACTTTAGAATAAAAAGAGGGTACGAACCCTAGTTTGTTTAGCAGCTGTTAGGGACGAATTTAGGGCCTAAAAACCCTATTGTACTTCCTCCAACTCATGTTTTAATCAAGTAAGGTTTATTTAATCATTCAATATGTCTATGTGTTATTTGATCTATCTATGCTCTTGCTTTATCTTTAATATGTTTGGCTAAACCTTCTATTGTATTTATTTATGATTGTATGAAACCTAGAATGTAGATCTTAGTGGTGTTGCTTCTTGTGATGGATGTGCATGTTAGGCTCTAGAAAACCAGCTTTTGTCTGTATCGCTGTTGATATGTCTAGGGAAACATGATTGTGTAGAAAGGATACCATCGGGTAACAGTCTTCATACTACCTTGCCCCCTAATATGGTTGATCCACTTTTAATATATTTCACATGCACTTAGTGTACTCCTAGGGGCCATGTAATAGTCTTCATACTACCTTACGTGTGCGTTGCTCTAGCGGAATACTAAGTAGACGGCGGGTTCGTGTAATTCGTTCATGACTTAGGAAATAGTTACACAGATCATCACAAGGGTGACAAGGCAACAACACTAGGAGAAGCAATCTAGGGAGTAATACATAATTAAATAAACACAGTCTTTTATCTTATTGTTATCACCAGTAGCGTAGAATATATTTAGTTTAATAGCTAAAACCAACCACCTCTCAAATATATGATTTACTTGCTTTCCATAAAACATAAAAATACAAAAATAATCTTCTCTCAACCCTTAGAATTCTATTAGACCGTGATCAAGCCTTCCTAACCTATTCCCTGAGTGAACGATAACAACCTCCCGAGTCTTTCCTATATTACTACTACAACGATTAGGTGCTTTGCCTAGGGAGTTGTAAAACTTCTTGTAGAAGTCCTATGACGACCGCATCAAGTTTTTGGCGCCGTCGCCTGGGGAATAGTTAGGTTCTGATTATAGTTTAACTTAGTTCTACTCGCTTGAATCCTTTCAAGTGAGAATTTAAATTCCGCATATTAGCTTTCTTGTAGTCTATCTTTTCTTCGTGTTATCTGTTTCGTAACCCATTCTCGTCAACCACCATGGGAGACGAGAATCCTATCCGTACTCTAGGAGACTACTCTAAACCTAGCCACGTGGGCTACAGGAATACCATCGAGCTCCTCGCATGGAACAACGTGGTACCTCTTCCATCCGACACCATCCGATTGGTGCAAAATGAATGCTTATTCCACAGACTTCGGTCTGAGGATCCAAATCAACACCTCAAGGATTTCCTAAAACTTGTGGACTCACTTGACCTTGACGGTGAAAATAGGGAAAGAACGCGCCTACGTTTATTTTAATTTTTCCTACATGATCAAGCTAGCAATTGGCTTGAACGTCTTCCAGCAGGATCCATCACCACATAGGAGGATCTTACTAACCGATTCCTTGCTCAATTCTTTCTACCGGGAAGGACCGCAAAACTCCGCAGCGATATTCTGATATTCCAACAACGTCATGGAGAATCTTTATCTGAAGCATGGACTCGTTTCAAGGACTTACTCCAAAAAGTCCCTCATCATGGCATAGACCTTTGGCTTCAAGTCCAAATCTTTTATGACCATGTCAATCCCATCACAAGACGAACCATTGACCAATCGGCTGGTGGTAAGCTTCGTGACCTCAACACTAAAGAATCCTGGGCATTATTAGAGGACCTCGCCCTCTATGACAACGAAAGTTGGAACGACCTAAAGGATTTCGCTAAGCCGGTCAAGGCAATCACATTGCCTCAAGATGTCTCGAGTACATCCAACCACCGTCTAATCAAGCTCAAAAATCAAGTCCAACGCTTGATGGAAGCTCATCTTGCTCCGACGCAACATACCCAAGTAAATAAAATCACTACCCTATGTGAAATCTTTGCATGAAAGACCCCGAACAAGCCTTTGTTGAATACGCATCCTCGCGTACCAATGAAGCGGGAGGTAAGTGGTATACTTTCAAGCCTGAGCAAAACAATCTTGGTGACACCTACAATCCGTCAAGGAAAAGTCACCCGAACCTAGATAACCTCAAAATTCCTAAAATAATTTTCTAAACCCACCTAACCGGTTCCAATCCAACGGTTCGATCCCGAACCGTTCCTTCAACGTCCTCAAAATTTTAACAATCAATCAAATATAGAAGGACTGGTTTCTGAATTCATGGCATCTAAAGACGCCAGATTGTCTAAGTTTGAAGCCAATTTCAAACGACAACAAGGTGAGATGACCAACAAAATAGACATTGTGTTAAAGGCCATCACTGATCAAATAGCGGGTACATTACCTAGCGATACGGTTAAGAACCCGAAACTAGGGACTCATCCAGTTTCGTCTGCTCATTCTTACCCGACAATAGAACCACAATGCTCATCTCATCCGTCCACCTCAATCAATGCTATCAAGGTACATTTTAAGGAGGCAACCATTTCGTAAACCAGCTTGTAGCAACCAGAGATTGAAAACAAACCATCATCACCAGAAGAGCCTGAACCAACTCTTGAAGATGAATTCCAATATTTGCATCTTAACCTATTGGTTCTTGAAGTCCTAGCTCACACCACAATCTATAACGCTATATTAGATAAATACGTAGAGAGCTTAGAACTAGGCAAAAATGGATCAACATTTGTTCAATGAGAAATACCCGCAAAGATGGGGGACCCCGGGCTATTCACTCTACCTTGTAGATTAGGGGACTCAAAACCTTTTGACACCTTGGCTGACCTAGGATCATGCGTGGACATAATCCCACTTTACCTCTTCAAAAAGCTTAACATCAGATTATTAGAAGAGACTGACCATATCTTTGGATTGGCTGACGGAACCAAATCCTACCTTGTTAGGATTGTTAAAGACGTAGAAGTCCACATAGGAAAACTAAAACTATTAAATAATTTCTACGTACTCGATATGAAAAAAGACCCCGAGACCCCTTTGCTTGTAGGAAGAGGATTCCTAGTTACCGCCAACGCAGTTATAGATTGTAGGATGGCCAAAATAGCGATAGGAGAAGGAATCACTAGGTCGATATTCGTTGTAAAAGGAGTAGAGTTAGGTGAGGAGGAAGCACCTTATTGGATCACACTTGGAAAAAGGGAATCCTATAAACCCTGACCTAGCTCGGATGGAATAGGCGCAAAACCCCCTTACTATGCTAGGAAAGACTTCTTAGACTGCCATTTGCCCAGAGAATGGGAAATTTCTAGAGATGCCAAGCTTAATCCTTTTAAGGATACCTTAGTGTTTAGGAGAATGGTAGAATTTCTAAGGGCCATACCCATTAACCTTAAGTGTAACATGTTGGAATCAGAGGACCTAATTAAAAAACCAATTAACTAGGACAAACCACCCAAAAACGGAGATGGGGCATGGCCTGCAAAGATTAGATTAATCGACCCCGATAGAGAAGAATTTACCGAAACCCTTCAAACAATTCCCACCACTAGGAAGCTCTTCGAAAAATAAAGTCCAAGAGAGATCATCGACTTGGACCACTTCTATGACACTTGACGTGTGACTTCGAGTCTAGCTACAAGACTCGTTAATAAAGAAAAGCGCTTCTTGGAAGGCAATCCAATTTACTTTTCCCGCAATTAGGAGTGTCATGTGTGTTTTAATTCTTTATAGTTTGTTTTATTATGTTTGAACTATCTTAAAATCATGCTTTGTATTGTCTTTAACCTCGCCTTAATTTCAATCAAAGGTATTTCACAAACAATAAGTGTAGGGGAATTTATTCGGCTTTTAAGCCAAATTCAAACATGTTAAATGAATTGTTTAGATTAATTCGCATCATATGATTGAAATGTTAAATCTCAGGTTTTATACAGCCATTTGTACAGGAATTAACTAATGGAATCAAGTGCAGGAACTTTTTCATCAAAAACAAAATTTTCATTTTCACATACTGTGGAGACGGCGTCACGATTAACACGTGACGTCGTCACCACGTCACCTGTGACGGGGTCACACAAACCCTGACGGCGTCAAACGCCCAGGTCAAGAAAACTTAATTTTTTTAATTAATTTTAAAAATAAAACTTGCATAACATTTAATATATGTACACTTCTGTTATAAATTTACAAAAACCTAATGAGTTTAACAATTCTCTCATCCTATCTATCGAGTCGAACCCTAAATTCATATTGTATATTGGTTTATCGCATATTTTATGCTTGGTGTAGTTGTCTTTGTCTTTGATTACAGGTTATATTCGATGAGAAGAAGTTTAGAAATTCTTAGGAAGTTTCATTGGATGATTCTTGGAGGATGATTTAACCAGTTATCGTATGTTTCTTCTCCATTATTGAGTAAACCAGGATAGTACTAGTTTCTTTTCCATATTTTCTATTCCCTTTATTCGTTCCAACGGGTACTTTTAGAGAACATTGGGGACAATGTTCAACTTAAGTGTAAGGGGGAAATAAGCCTTAGAAACTATTCTTTCATTTGCCATTTGCTTTGTCCTTAAACTGATGGGTAATATATCAAAACATAACATAAGAGGTAATTTTTACCCAAATTTAATTTTTTTTATGACACATACCAACAAAAACTGAGTATTAATAGCGTCTCATGGATAGGAATTTATATGACTAGCACAATAACCCTCAGAATTCCACCCTAAAATGTGAGGTTCGCCCTTAGATCTTTAGGAATTCGGGTACCCATCGTTGGTAACCCAAGACGATTTTATCTTTACCCAGTTCGAGTTAAGGTTGAGTTGCAGGCGTCCATGTCTATTTCGTCGTTACGACCATGTATGCATTGCCTTGTCGCCTTTTTTGGAATGTCTTATGTTGGTAAAATCATATGAGTATGCCGGTTGTCATACCCCACCAAGGCAGAAACGCGAGGCGCGACGAGAAAGGGGATCATCACAACACATTAACGTCTATATAGAGAAACTAAACATGCACAAAAAATACAAGGTATAGACACGCAGTGTCATGAAAATACCAAAACATCATTAAAATCCAAAAGGCGTCTGACATTGAAATAAAGGCAGTTCATGCAAATGTCATGACATGCAAACATTTAGACATTTTAACAAACAAGCCTAATAATGTTTATCATCCAAACAAATAGCGAAATCTAAATAACTAAACTTTGCCAGCTGCCTACGGTCCATCTAGCCACTTTTCTTAACCTTAATCTCATCTTGTTGAGTACCTGAAAATGATGCTTATACGTTAACACAATGGTTAGTGAGAAACATAGGTTTTCAGACACACATACTCAATCCATTACCAAAATCATTAACCGAATTACTGTGATTATAAAACAACACTTTTGCATGACAATTATGCTAACTAACATACAAGCTAACATGCAATTCAATTCAAATCCAATCAATCAAACACCAAGCAGACGAACTCAATCACTCCTGGATCAATCAAATTCCATTTACCCTCTAGCTCAGATCGGAGATACTCGCAAGTAACCCTCCTGACTAGGCAACATCTCAATGTCACATAACCAAATCTCATTCCCTCTAGCTCAGACCAGAGATACCCGCAGGTAACCCTCCTGACTAGGTAACAATACCTTCCACTAAGCAGGCCGGAGATACTCGCAAGTAATCCTCTTGACTTAGCTCACACATCAATATCACATCACATAACATGTAGCACATAACGCACATTAGTCACATAATAGTCCATGCATTTACACTAACACATAATCACAGTAATTTAAAACTTAATTCAACACTTGCATCATTTCTATCCCAAGTTTAAAACGCAGTAAAAAGTGGGACTATGTAACTCACCTGAATGCTCAAAATGCAGCTTCCAATTCTTAACACGTAACTATACAAATAGATAAAACATGGTTACACGCGACCAAGCTAAAAGCTCTAGTCCATGTAACTCACATATGATGGATGTCTAAGGGTTTGATTAACCATCATGGGTCACCTCGACACCATGCCCAAACTTAACCACTTCATTATTACATTACACTAGTCAACTACAATTTATTCAAAAATACAGAATTTTAGTGTATCTTTACCAACTTAAAAACCATACTTGCTGACCTTAATAAATTATACCAAAAATCACCTAAGTTCATTTATGAGTTTAATAACTACCTTATGATTCCCAAGTACCCATTACATGTGCAACTATCCCAAATAAAATCAAACTTTAAAACTGTCCCAATTCGGATCTGATTGCACACTAAAAAGTATGGCCTTAAATATCATACTTAGACACACAATCAGAAGCTCTCCTCTACTTCCACTATGGGATTTCAGGTTGTTGAAGTAGACCGGATGGCTTTTGGTGCTCAGCCTTTACCTTGGCACAGGTCAGACATTTACTAACATAGGTGGCGATCTCGGCTTTCATGTTCGGCCACCAGTAGAGAGCTTCTTTTAGGTCTTGATACATCTTGTCTGACCCCGGAATGAATGGAATATTTAGATTCGTAGCGATTCATGATGTCAAATCCCGTAGTTCCTTCCAAACATCGGTAACCAAATTTGCCCCTTCAAAGCATTGGATTCCATCAGAACGGGTCTCAAATATCGGCTTGATCAGCCTTCCAAGATTTTTGGCCTTCAGGTTTTCCTCTTTCATTGCATCAGTCTGAGCCTTTAGTATTCTCTCAGGTAAATTGGTATGTACCGTCATTACCAAAGATCTAACCCTTATTGGTTCTCTGTCCTTTCAACTCAGGGCGTCAGCCACTACGTTGGCCTTACCAGGATGGTAACGGATTTCGCAATCATAATCACTCAAGAGTTCAATCCATCGTCGATGTCTCATGTTGAGTTCTTTTTTTATCCAGAATGTATTGTAGACTCTTATGATCTGTGTACACAGTACACTTTGTACCATACAAATAATGTCTCCAGAGTCTAAGTGTAAACACTACAACACAGTTCTAAATCATGGGTCGTGATAGTTTTCCCCCTTGAAGTTTCTTCAGTTGCCGGAGAGGCATACGCAATCACCTTTTCCCTCTGCATCAGAACAGCTCCATAACCTTTGTGCGACGCATCACAGTATACAACGAAGTTCTCAGTTCCCTCAGGCAAAGCTAGGATAGGAGCGGAGCATAACTTCTGCTTCAAGGTCTGGAACGCTTCATCTTCTTCCGTACCCCATTCATACTTTTTGTTCTTCTGGGTCAATTTAGTTAGAGGCTTGGAAATTAACGAAAAACCCTCGATGAATCTTCGGTAATATCCGGCTAAACCCAAAAATTGTCTTACTTCTGTCGGTGTTGTCGGTGCAGACCAATTTCGGATAGCCTCAACCTTCGCAGGATCCACGTGAACACCTTTATTGTTGATCACGTGACCGAGAAATTGTACCGACTCAAGCCAGAAATCGCACTTCGAGAATTTGGCGTACAATTGCTCTTTCTTGAGTAACTCTAAAATGATCTTCAAATGTTTTTCATGCTCATCTTTATTCTTGGAGTAGATAAGTATGTCATCAATGAATACGATCACAAATTTATCGAGGTATGGCTTGCACACTCGATTCATTAAATCCATGAATACCGCAGGAGCGTTGGTTAGACCAAACGGCATTACTTGAAATTCATAGTGACCGTATCTAGTCTGAAAAGCTGTAATGGGGATATCTTCTTCCCTAATTCGGAGTTGGTGATAACCAGACCGCAGATCGATCTTTGAGTATACGCTAGAACCTTGAAGTTGATCAAACAGGTCGTCAATCCTCGGGAGTGGATACCGATTCTTGACGGTCAACTTATTTAGCTCGCGATAATCGATGCACATACGGAATGATCCGTCCTTCTTCTTAACGAACAACACTGGAGCTCCCCAAGGTGAAGAGCTCGGGCGAATAAACCCTTTCTCTAGTAATTCTTTCAATTGGTCCGACAATTCTTTCAATTCAGACGGTGCCAGACGGTATGGTGCACGCGCGACAGGTGCGGCTCCGGGCACAAGATCAATTCTAAATTCAACTTGTCGAGGTGGTGGGAGTCCTGGAAAATCATCAGGAAACACCTCAGGAAAGTTACAAATCATTGGCACGTCTTGCAACTGTTTCTTTGACGGTTCTTTCTCTGTCACTTGAGCTAAGAACAATTGGGATCCCCTTTCTATGTATTTTCTTGCTTTGATGCAGGATATCACTTTTAATCATGATGCACCACTATCACCCTTAACAACTAACGTCTTGTTCTTGTAAGGCACATGTACCTCCTTTTTACCACACACGATGACGGCATCGCGTTCTACCAACCAATCCATTCCAATTATTACATCGAACGTACCCAACTCTATTGGCATGAGATCAATGTCAAATAAGTGGTCAAGTAAATTCAGAGTACAACCCTTCAGAATAGTGTTGGTGCATACCACTTTTCCGTCGGCTAGTTCGACTTCGTAACTAGTATTTAATTTGGCTGGTTTAATATCTAGTAAATGGCTAAGTCTAACATCCACAAAACTTTTATCCGCTCCCGAATCAAACAGTATTGTAACATAACGATTATTCAATAAGAACGTATCAGTCATGACATTCGGGCCCTGGTTATGTTCGGCATCACGGACGACATATGCTTGACCTCGCACATTTCCACCTTGTCGATTAGCTTTCTTTGGGCATGCATTGCTCTTGTGGCCTCTCTCACCACATTCATAACAAACTACAGCTGATCGAGCATTGGTACCAGAAGCCACATTCTTGCTTCTGCAGTCCTTTTCCTTGTGTCCTATTTTTCCACAATTGTAGCACTTTGGTGGGCACTGATCAAAATGACATATCCCACAACGGTTACATTTAGGAGCAACCCTAGTTTGGTTTGCTCCCGCATTTTGAGTAGTGGTCAGAGCCCTAGCATTCCCATGTCTTTGATTGTTGTTCTGGTTGTGGCGGTTGTTGTTCCGGTAATTTCTCCGGTTGTTGTTGTTGTTGCCACCCTGATTGTTGTTGTTGCCACCCTGATTGTTGTTGTTGCCACCCTGATTGTTGTTGCTCTCCCACTTTCTCTTGTTGCTCTCAGCAATTCTTTCAGCTTTGGCTTGTAACTTCTGCTCCATTAGGGTATGAGCCATTCGGACAGCCTCATTAAGAACAACAGGTCTGGAAGAAGTTGTTTCTCTTTTAATGTTTTCAAGCAAGCCACATAAGTATGCCTCCACTTTCTTCTTTTCGCTCGGAACCATTTCTGGGCATAGCAGGACCAATTCATTGAACCTTTGGGTGTAAGCAGATATATTGGAATCTTTCACCCTCAAGTTCCACAGTTCAACTTCCATTCTTTGTATCTCTTCTGGCGGACAAAATTCTTCTCTCATCATTATTTTCATATCATTCCAAGACTTTGCATTAACCACCTCAAGCCCCAAGGTGGCGACCTGAGAGTTCCACCATGTCAGGGCTCGACCCTGAAGTGTAGCCGCAACAAACTTTACCTTGTTTCTCTCTGCACATTCGCTGATGCTGAAAACACTTTCCGTTTTCTCGAACCAACGGCATAACTCAACAGCACCTTCATTTCCATGGAAACTAGTGGGGTTACATTTCATGAAACTTGAGTACGTACATTCACGAGCAGGTGGTGCCCCACCTTGGTCTCCTGCATTTCCCCTGATATTACCGCCGGGTCCGCCTGCTCCATTAATGTTTCCTCTTGCAGCACGATCCTGAGCAAGTGCTGCAGCCACCCTATCAGAGACAAGCTTCTCAATGGCGGCTTGGGTCATTGCTCTTGGCGGCATGATTCTGTCATATCATGAAGAAAACTCAATGAGTATTCATACAATGGTATAACCATAACATGTATAAGCAATCAATTCCAAGGAAAACAGAATAATCAGACATGTATAAACAATCAAAGCCCAAAAGAGATCACAACACATCATATAGATAATCAAGGATAGTAATTCTTCGTCCATCACAAAAGATAGTACAAGGTTGCATTGTTTTACCAAAACATGACTAAAGTCATTACAATCATAAGTACCAAGTCTATAAACCGACATGCCCAGTTTAGTGATAGCAAAATAAAGAAACTACAATGATCCTACACTATAGATGATAATGTAGGGATCCAGGTGGCTGTGACGGCTGTGGGCCACTAGTAGTAGCAGCATCATCGCCCTTATTTCTGGTGGCAGCATCTCTAACCATAACATAGGGATCATCGTGTCGAGGACGACGAGTAGGACGGGGAGAAGGGTTGTCAGGGTCAGTACGATCAACATGAGCCACTGGAGCAGTAGGTGCCACATATGGTCTTTCACGATAATGTCTGAACGGGTGTAGGTGCCACTGAACCTCAAAGGACCACTGTCTCAGATTATGGTGGTGCCATGACAAGCGATCAAAATCCCTTTGAGTAGATTCTAACATCATCTTCAATTTCTTATTTTCTTCTCGGTCTCCCTTCACTAACTCTCGAACTTGATCTTCCAACGTACACACATTCCGCCTGAGTGCATGTTGACCCTTAATTTCACTTCTTAAATCAGTGTCGAATTCTGCCAAATATTTATCCATCACACTAAGCCTTTTTAGGGTTGAGTGTTCAGTGTTAGCCCGGTCAAACATTTGTTGAGTAAGGCCCTTGACCTGGCGATGTAGAGTGTTGACATCCCTTCCTGTAGGGCCAGGAGCAAAAACCTGCCGAGAAGGTCCACTACCCACATAGACGGTAGTGGTAGGTTGAGGGGATCAGCCTCCTCATAAGGGTTGATGACCTCAGCATCATCATCATCATTTTCTTCCTCCATCTCTTCTTCCATCTCTGGATCTTCTTCCTCCTCTTCTTCTTCATCATCTTCGAGTATCCATCCATTCATGTTACCCTCTGGTTGAGGATTTTGGTGAGGTGCAAATTCATTTAAATGGTCGGGCTCGGGCGCGAGCTCAGGTTGCTCTTCCGGATCGTCTTCGGGAAGATCCGCAACATGATTAGGAGAGGAGGTAGGTTTGCCATGATAATCTGTAAATCACGCAAAATAATTACATAAGGTCACTATATAAAAAAAATATTATATGAATAATAACTTATGCAAATATGCAAATGCATGACGATGCTCCATGAACGAACGTGATGATCGATAATAAACCAAATATGAATGTTAATATTTTTTATGTATATGAATTACGTTTTTATGTGATTAAAGTAAATAATTAATTAATTAATTTATTTATTTTTTGAATAAGCATGATAATCGATATATATCTTAATATATCATAATATTAATCATATAAATATTTTAATAGCAATGCACCCGAAACGTGCATAAGTACTTA
>BQNB010048655.1:0-31826 GCA_026074375.1 Tanacetum coccineum
AAATATATATTATACTATATGTTTTTCAATTGTTTTTTTCATTCTTCTGCATTTTTTTTCATGAAGCTAGCCCGCCCATCCGGGCGGGCTATGCAACTAGTATATATATATATACTATTGACAACGATCAATTTTTGACGCCGCTGCCGGGGAGGTTGTGTTACGAATTTCAAGTTATCGTTTGAATATTGTTTTTTGAAGACCCTTCCTCGGAAGTCATTTTTGTTTTTGTGAATATTTTCGTATATAAAAAAATATAAAAATATTATAAAGTAATCTAAATCCAAAAAAAATTAAAAAACCAACAAAAGAAATCGAGTTGTCAATTGTTAAATCGGCTCACCTTTAGGATTACAAACTATAAGAAATGTATAAGGAGGGTTGATCCTACGAACTTTGACCCGAAAAGAGAAGGTTTTTAAAACGCTTCGCGCTTACCCGCTCCTCCGCTTCTTTGTGCATTTTTCTAGAGAGCTACCATGTGCAATTTGACTTCCGGTTACCAAAAATATTGTGTTTGTTTTGAATAAAAAAAATCAAAAATATTCTTCTTTATCTCCTAACTGTTTAATTCTCATGTAATCATTCGTCCAATTCATTTGTGTCTTCTGTGGAAGTCTGAGTGATTAATATGGATGTCCATGTTCTACTTGTAAGTTATGTGGGAACGATGCTCATTATGGTTACGATTGTCCATCACAAGTTCCGTTTGTTTAGAATCAGGACTCGTGTTTCAATCAAAACCTTGATAATTTTCCACAAACTTCACCAAGTTTTCCACATCAATATCTTTGTTGTGAAGACTGTGGGTGTCCTCATGCGACTTTTGAATGTCAACCGATGAACCAAAGTTTCTATAATTCTAATTCTTCCAGTTTTGACCAAATCCAACCCGTGCAGTATTTCGTCGTTCATCAATCTCCTCAATAAACAGATATGGAAATGTTGCAAGATAGAGAAGATCTCATGGAAGCTATACAAGCTTTTTTGAAGAAGTATGATCATATACCTTCTAAAGAAAAGTGCATGGCTTTAGCGCTAGCTGAGGAGATATTTCTTAAAGTTAAGCAAGCTTTTGAAGAAGAGCAAAATCAACCAGAGATTATTCAAGACTTGGTACTTCAACTTATTCATGATTTGCAACGTCTTGATGAAATTCAACCAAAGCAAGCAGAAGAAAAGGGGAAAAATAAGCAAGTTCAAAAAAAAAAACAAAAAGAAAAAAGTATTGCAGAATTGCTAGCAGAAGAGCAGGCAGCTACAATTAACTCTTTATATCAAAATCCCAATCTCCTACAAAGCTTCATTTACCAGGATGATGACAACGACGATGACGATTATGACGAGGAAAGTATACTTTCTATGAATACAGATATGTTTGAAACTCCTTCGCCAGATGAAATCACGACTTCTTCCCCGATTGAAGAGCCTAAGGACTCTCTCATAATGGAGGATGAGGATATTAACTACTATACTCACTAACTAAACCCTATCTACACGGTAAGGATGCTAAGACCACGTTATTTACTTATCTGTACCTACCTTCCCAAACTAATAATGCATAACATGCCTCAACATAAACACACAGTTTAAATTACTCCCGGCATTAAAGTCGGAAAGATTGGGGGGGGGGGGGGGGGGGGGGTGGGGGGGGGGGTGGTGGGGGGCTCCCGAAGACCTCACTTGATTCATCGCATAGAGAATTCAAATGTAGTACCCTCCCTCTCCTTTTGGAAATCCGCTTATCCTCCCTAATAAATTAAAACTAATCTGCAGTTAAGAATAGGATATTTTATGAAATTTTCTTAATTTACGATACGAAATAATATTCTAAAACTTAAACCCTATATATATCTCTTTATGTGGGTGTGTTTCGAAGACTAATAAACACTACACTTAAGAAATTTAATCCTAAACTCTACTCTCGACAACTACTCTCTAGGCATGAGCTCGTTCTGCGCATAATGATTTGGGGGCGAGGGGTGATCCTCTTAGCTTAAATATAAACAGTTGATCAGATCAGTATAACCTTAGACATAGCACAGACACTAACTCCTCCCGACAACACTGTCAAAAAATACACGTGACGTAATGCTGGCACGTACCCGTCGACCTTACATCCTCACACAAAAGACAAACTCTAAACACCACCTTCACGCGGTTGATGAGGTTGCTTCGATAATGCAATTCATGTACTTCGTCCCCATTTGAAGAGCCTAAGGACTCTCTTATAAAAGAGTATTAGGATATTAACACTATTCCTTGAAAAGGAATTCTGGACGAAGCAACAAATGATCGTAGTGTTGAAACCTTTTCCATATCCCAAGTGAGTCCACATAAAAGGCCTACTTTCGATAATGAGAAAGTGAGTGTGATTTGCCCAATTTTTTTTTTTAACGATTCCCCTCATGCGACAGTTTTTTGAACAGATAATAGTGTGATTTCTATTTCTCTAGACCATCTTTTTTATTCTTATGAGTGAATTCCTACCTCTATTGAAAAAAATTATTCTAAGCGATAACGAGTCATTTCTAGAGGAAGAAAACGTTATTCCCCTCGAACCTCCTTTTTTGAATTGAACATAGAATCCCTCACATTTTCTAGTGAGACATGAATCCGATTTATGATGAGGAGTTAGAAGATAATTGAAGCCAAACACACATTGATTCTATTATCGGGATCCTAAGATTGATCCTCTATCCTTCAAGGAGTTCGCCGTTGAACTCGCTCTTTCAATCCAATTCCAACCGATGAGTTGTCTGTTAGAGATTCCGACTTTGATCCAGAGGGAGATATTAGTCTTGTTGAGAAATTGTTATATGATAATTCATCTCCCTCGACCTCCGAAGAAACTGTAATTGCATTGAAAATGTTCTGAAACAATGATCGAATCTTACTCCAATCTCAACACTTACCATCTCCTATCCCCTGAAGGATAGTGACTCTCTTACAGATCGATAATATTTTAATTGTTAGCGGTATGACTCGATAAACCTACCGAGTATTGATATGACTGCTATGACCTGAAGAGGTAATCTTATTTCTTAGAATAGAGCTTCAAACGATCCGGAGTGTTTGACAAGAGTTGTTGTATGGAAAGATAAATCATTAGAGAACCTAAGTTCATTCTTATTCCTAATGGTTATTAACCCAAACCCATATCCTATACCCTTTGTCAGGATCTCACTTCACTCTTTCTACGTGATTTCGAATCGGATCCGATAATGTAGTTTTCATTCCTTCTCAAATAGAAACAAGACTTTCGATCCGGGAAAAACGTATTGGAAGTCCAATCCCAGAGATTTCTATCACTAAATAAATGCGTTCGAATCCCATGTCAGTGGGAGGGGGGGGGAGAAGGTGTTTATGATTAAACAACACAAAAAGTGGTGTGGGTGTTGGTTTGTAAACAAAATAAAGTTAATCACCCAACCAGGTCTCCCCTACGTTTCCAATGTGTGTGTGTGTGTGCGCTGTAGTGAGGTGGGGGTGGTGTGGAGGGGGGGGTTATTGGGGGGTTGGTGGGGGGTGATTAGGTTAGGGTGGTGGTGGTGGTTGGGTGTGGGAGTTGGGTTGTTCTGTTTCGATGTGGTGTGGTTTTTTGGGGTGGGTTGGGGGGGGGGGAGGAGGGGATTAAAAAAAAAATAACGTCCTGACAAAGTAAAAGCACCACCCAGCGGGGGCGGGGCGTGAGTGTCTCGATATTGAGCACTCACCTCACAGTGAGAATCCTCATACTCGTAGCTTGAAACATTCATCACATTTTCCACCGAAATATAAGGACAAAGTATTTCATTACTCCTGGAAAATTCTTGTTTCCAAAGAGGAGAATCTCCTCAGCTCTAACACATCAGGCATTAAAGTTTTTCAAGAACAAATCATAATTATCCATAAGAAAGACCCGAATCAAGACTATTGAGGGGACATGCCATCTAGATGTTCCATAACTCCAATATTAACTTCCTTACCAAATCAATTATGGGGAGGAATCGAGACAGGCCTCAAGACTCAGTTAACAAAAACACAGTGCGCACTCGGAGTCACCGTGGTTTCTGTCTATTTCTATTTTCTAATAATTGAGACATGAGGGGGCTCGCCTCTTCCCAATTCTTGTGTTTTTGTATGATCTGTGATGAATTTGTCAGGATTACCAAGCTAAAGAAGACTCACGTGCTTCGTGGGTTTTGTGTCCAACGCAACACATCGATCTTCATCCTTTGCATACTATTTTGGAATCCTATATCTAGATCTTATTGACTAACTTTTAATCTTTGACATAATAAATAAAGGGATTTAGATATATGTGAGATTCCCTTTTATATTAGAAATATACGATTGGAATTAGTATGAGTGGTATGGCAACCCCTACACAAATTGAGGAGATGCGTATACGTTCTAAAGTAAGAGGGGGGAAACCTATCGAATGATCCCACTTCAAATGTCTATAAGCTTATCACGTAACCCATGATTTACCAACAAAAAAAAAATCAAAAAAAAACATGTTTATCACAAATGTTGACATTTCCGCTGGTGAAATAAGAATAATTTATGACTTGACCTAGGCGTATGAGCTCTAGCTTACTCCCTTAACCTTTATAAATGTATAAGCTTTATGCTAGTTCTTGTTAATACAATAAGCTTTAAAAATGCAAATTCTAGCTCAAATTGCCAAGATTTGCAAGTTTCCATAAATGACTATTAAATATGCAAAGCTTAATATTTCTATGAGGCTTAGCATTCGCGGATCTTTTTATAAAAGATTTTTTAAATTTTGCGAAGAAACGAAAAATGATAGAGTTAAAAATAAAGTTTGGAATTGCTGAGGCAAGGGATTAGTTGTGAATCATAAAGCTCATAAGTGTAATATGCTGCTTTTACTCCCAGAAGCTCAAAAATGACTAATAATACGTGCTCTTTTGTGAAAGACAGAGTGAGATGTATTTATACTCTTAAAAGTCCGTTAAGATCAACGTTTTCAGTAGGGGTGAGCAAAAGAAACCGAAAAAACTGAAACCGAACCAAAAACCGAAAAAATGGAACCGAAAAAACCGACCGAAACTAGAAACCGATGGTTTGGTTTTTTTTTAATTTTCAAACCGTAAAAATTTTTCGTTCGGTTTCGGTTTTTTGGTGGTGTTCCAAGTGGGGTTTGGGGGAAACCGAACCTTAAAAAAACCGGAAAACCGAACCGAACCAAAACAATTTTATAAAAATATATAATTAATATAATATAAATAAATAAACAATAAATCAAAATTTTAAATTCATATGTATTTTGTGGATGAAATTATAATATATATATTATTTTAATGTTTATATATGTGTTTATCGCGTACGTGTGTTTACTTGACAATATATCGTTACATGTATGACAATAATCATACTATGTCTATTTTCACATGCACGTGTGTGTCTCTCATTTATATGTGTGTAATTGTAGAAATTTGTGTAAACATTTTTAGGCTCATATTAACAAAAAGATTTAAAAAAATAACCAATTTTCTACGTAAAACAAGTTCATTAATATAAATTAGTCACAACCAAATATAAACGGTTTGAAACCGAAAAACCGAACCGTAAAAATCGAGAAACCGAAAAAACCGAACCGCCAAAAACCGAGCGTTTCGGTTTTTGGTTTTATAAAAACCGAATATTTCGGTCTGGTTTCGGTTTTAGCCAAAAACCGACCCAAACCGAACTGTGCACACCCCTAGTTTTCAGAGTAAAAAGCTTTATCGATTAATTGATAAATAAGAGTTTTTGTTCAAAATATGTTTTTATTTTCTAAAAAGAAATTTTCCCGGTATACTGTGTAAATATAAATGTTGCAAAAAAAATAGATGAAAAAAATAAAAATGATGTGAAAAATATAATAATGTTGCTAGTATAGTTGCTTAATAAATAAAGGGAAAATGACTTTTTCTAAAATTTAAACATACTTTTGAAATTAAACTTTTAAATGCCCTACAAAATTTTGAAACCGGACGTTTGTTTAGAAATCTGATCAAGTATTATCTTCTGTGGGCGTCAAAAGCCTGGTGTCAGCTTAGGCCGATGAGGTCGTGAGGTTCTGAGAAAAAGTCACATCTAAAAAGGAATTAACTACCTACAATGTCTTGATTTGGAGGAATTAGCTTGCTTTGTTCCCTTGACAAACACTTAGCTACTTTTCGAGGTTATTATTCGAGGGGGATCGAGATTCTTGGTTTTCTAAGTGCTTACTTCATAGCATTGCGTGATGACACGACAATGTCTTAGTATGGGGGATTTTGGTATGCGTTTAATTACACATACCTTTCACCATTAAAATCAGACTTAAATGACCCAAAACGTACCAAAAATACATTGTATTTGTATGTTTTCACTTATATTGTGCAGGAAATGGATATCAGAGAAAAGGACGAAAAATCAAGAAAAAACAGACAAAACCAAGCATGGAATGGAAAAGCGTGAAAAGACAAAGTCAAATCGAAGCCAAAGTCCAAGAAAGTCAAAGTCAACCTGGAAAAGTCAACGGTCAAAACCGAAGAAAAATTATTGGGCCAACCCAACCCTTTTTATTGGGCCAAGTCGGTCCAATAAGACATTTGGATCAAGACTTTATAAGCCCTTAATCAAAATGAGCCCATTTCCCTTTTATTTATATAACAAGCCCAATATGCCAACAAAATGGCCCAACACATTTAACAGCCCTTAACTTTCGTTTAACCACAAGGACCATGTATGTAATCACTCATATAACTATCGAGGGCCATTTCTGCCAAAGTTTCAAACTGTTATAACCCACAAGGACCTTTCTTGCAAAACCACAATAAACCCTGAGGGACCTTTTGTGCCAAATCCACAAACCTTACCCTGTTATACCCAAAACCAAATTTCCCGCCCAATTTACCCAGCTACTATTCATCTGTCTCTTTGTCCATACTTGCAACACAAAGCCAAAAACCATAACTCCCATCTCACCCCCACCTCACTAGCTGCCATATCCAGCTTGGCAATCCTAAACCCAACCATTGGCCAAAATTTTTAGGGGTTTCGATTGTAGGACTTGGGCACCAAGCATAATGAATGGCCAAGATTGATTTGTGCTTCCTCTCACACAAAAAACACACTTGTGTTTCTGTCTCAGCAAAAAAACACAACCAAGAAGAAGACAAAAGAACAAGAGGCCAAGACCCTAGAATCGTTTTTCTATATAAGAGGCTCTTTTGTAAGCCATTTGGGCATCTAGCTTTTAACTTAAGATAATTTTTAGTTTTCCTTAGTTTTAATTCAGTTTTATTGTAATTTTACTTTGTAATGTTTTAAGATTAATGAAATTCAAAGTTTGGTTCAAAATTCTGTTTTTCAAGTTTTAAGTCCATTTTATGTTTTAAAAAGCTCACTTTAAGCTCTTATAAGCTTTCACTAAAGCCTTTTATAACCTGCTTTCATAAAAGATTAACTTAGAAATATAAACAGTTAAGATAACACAAAAAGAAATCCACCTCAAAAGTACCACAACTTAATATTTGGATGATAAGCCAAAAAGGGATGGGCTTATGGACTCTCACTAGCTTGTTTTATACAAGCTAGAGCTTGTAGACTCTTTTATTTCCCTGTTTTGAGCAAGGGATAAGGTACACCCTTTTTTAGAATTTTAGCTTATTTTTACTGTTCATTGCTTATTTCATGCTTATTTATGCTTATTGCTGCTTATTATGATGTTCTATGCTTGCTTGTTCTTAATTAGTGCTTATATGAGTGTTATGGATGCTTTTGTTCAAATCTGTCACTTTTAGTTAAATCTGCCATTTGCTTATTCAGCTTATTTAAGTGCTTATTTTTGTTGAAATTTGCTTATTTATGCTAAATGTTCTTATATGTTTAACTGTTTGCAAAAACCTAGCCTTAGTTCTTTGTAAATCAGTCTACAAAAGACCCTTTTAAAACTTAAAGGGGTGTTTGGGTCAAGGGATAAAGCTTCAGCTGCATCATTAGCATCCTTTTCTTGCCTCTTAAGTCTTTCAAGTTCATCCAAAAGATTGTCTTCCTTTACTACTGGCTTCTATCTGTCTTTAAAGCTGGATGTTTGTGAGGTGCTGCACAATGCTCTCTACTCTTGATCTCTTGATTGTTGAAAGAATAAGAAGACACATGTTGGCAGTACAAAGTTAGTTCTTGAGCAGATTCATCTTCTTTTTCTGATTCCCCTGCTCATTACTGTATTTGTTCATGCATTTTTTGATTAGCTTCTGGTGGACACTGCTTGTTTAGTTAGTTGATTCTCTGATCTTACAGGTTCGATAATTCATAGACATCAGTTTAAATAATCAAGATCAAATAGCCAGTTGGTCCTTTCCATGCATACATTTGGTTTATTCTCTAAAAAGGTTATGTGGAAGGTTTTCTTCAACCCTCTTGGTTTCTAAAAATTTATACCCTAAAAGCCTTGCTTTGTAGAAGAATACCCAACTAAAAGCCCTTCATTGATTTCCATCAACTTGCCTGGTGGTCAATGGTACTTAAGATGGTTCCACTGGCACCAAAAGGTTTTATATAACTTATAATGGTTATTTTACAAGTTATAATGTTCATAAGGTGGTCTTATTATGAGGCTTAGTCTCTAATATCTCTATTAAGAACCATAACAAGCAGTACTAAACTGCTTCATGCCCAAAAAGTGTTAGGTTAAAATGAATCGTGTTAGCATAAAAATTTTGTTTGTGACACAGAAAAGAGATTGAAATGCTGAAGTTCTTTCACAAAGCACACATCCTCAAAATCTAACTTTCCTGTTTTTATTTTACCTTTACCAGTTATGTAACCTTTACTTCCTCCAAACGCAACAGGGCCACCATTAAAGTCTTGATATTCAGCAAGGTAGGCCTTGTTTCCAGTCATGACTTGTGCTCTTTGGAACATCCATAATCAACAATTCCCTTTGTTCTTCAAGCTCTGTGTGGATAATCCTGCACATCAAATAAAAGAGATTAGATTCTCTTAGGGGACCAAGCCTTGTGTGGGCTTGAGTTCATGCCTAGTGGATCTTTGAAAGTGAAACAGTTTCTAAGACTGGATCCACCATTGTATTTGGAGACATTGTACCAGTTGTGTCTTTATGGTCTCCAAATACAACCCGCTGAGGGCTTAACAACAGTTTCCCTTTTTCCCCCAACAGCACTAACTGCATTTACCTTAGCAGTATTAACTTTTTGTTTTGAAAAATTTGTTCTAAGTGCTGTTGTCTTATAAAAAGGCCTTGAAAATGGTGAATGGGTTTTATGAAAAATAGTTGTTGGTCTAACTCTATTCACAATAGGCTTAACAGTATTAACTTTCAAAGCAGCACTAGTTAGTACTGCCTGTCTGTTAAAACTATGCCTAGCAGTACTAACATTCTTAGTACCGCTAGCTCTAGCAGTATTAACTAGAATTTTGCCAGTTCTAGTTAGTATTACTGTAGGAAAAAATTAGTTTTGATTATTCACTCTTTGAAAATTGTTTCTAATTGGCCTTATTTCCCTTTGACTAGAATTCCTGTTCAACCTATTGTTTAACTCAGCTTGTTTAGCCATCCTCTTCTAATGGAAATCACAATCTCTGATTAGATGATTAAGACTTCCACATACAAAACATGCTCTTGCAGTAAACCCATACCCCAACTCTTTCTTGTCAACTTTAGGATTTTTACTATGTGTGAAATGATTCTTAACAGTTTCCCTAGGAGTTTTTACTTGCTGGTTAGCAAAACTAGGTGTTTCCTGTTCTTTTGTTGGTATAGACACATACTCATCTTCACTATCTAATTATACTCTACAAATGACTTGGAGCATCAGACAGGACTAGGTTTGAATGCTACATTAGATTTATTAACACACTGGTTCTCGACCACCGCATTCAAGTGTCTCGGTACTAATGTTTGATTTAAGTATCAAATTAACTGGTTTGGGGGTTTCAGATTCATCTAGGTTGAGTCTAGTTTTGGACCATGATGTAAAATTTGTTGAGTATCTTATTTCTATATCAGGTCAGATGCATGTAATTCCCTGGTCATGGGTGGGAGGTACTGCATTTATTAATCTGCGGTTACAATCTTCATACAGGTGGATTTTCAATCACTTTCCCTTACACTTAATATACTTTGTAAAAACTTCATTTTTCATAATAAATGCCTATCATTCTGTGTCACCATACCCAAGGCCAAAATTTATAATTTGCACTCAGTGAGTATTTATCTGATGTTCCAAGATTTTTAGAAGACCGTTGTGCCATTTCTTCTTCTTTAGCTTTATTAAATCTTCTTTTTCTTTCATAGCTTCTGCCAAAAGTTTCTTATGGTATGTTTAAAACATCTGTTTTATCATCTAAATCTATCTTCATAAATTTTTATCTTTTGTTTTCATAACACAGTTGTACCTTGTGAGGGCAACTAATTGTGCTTCAAATTTTCTTTACATTTTACCTTGAGTATATGCCTTTTTTTCTATGCTTTGAATCACTTTGTTGTTCTCTTCTGAGCTTCATACAGTTTTTTAAGCTTAGAATAAGACTCTTTACATTCTTTGGAAACATGAAGTTACCTTGTGTATGTTCCCGAGATGTTCGAGCCATACAAAGCATAATCTTCTTCTTCTGATGTGAACTAGTCCAATCTACAACTTCTCCATTCCAATGGTCAATAATGCTTTAGAGTCGTCTTACTCACCGATCTTCTCCAGATCTCTTTATTGCTGAGTTCAAGCATCTCTTTCTCATACTATGCTTGATTTCAACTTGGTTCTACAATCTCTAGCAAAAATATGGCTTGTCTTTGTGGCAATTTGTAGCATTGTACTTGGTTTTATCAAAAACCAACTGGTTCCGTTGCATCAAATTGTTGCTTTTACACAGTCTTTTTGTAGAACTTCTTCATTCTCATCGACAATCATGGCACCTGCCATTTCAAGTCCATTTTATTCTAAGTCATATTCATCAAGATGTTCCAATGTCCTCATGGATCCAGTGTAGGCAACTTGATTGATTAGCAAGCAAGGAGTATAGATGAAAAGTTTGTTGCATCACTGTGAGTTTTTGACCAGAAGGATTAGAAAATCTACTAAGTGGCTACTAACATCATTATAGTACTGCTGTGCTTAGTGTTCTCAGAGATAAATGCTACATTTTGCAGTGCTAGTGGATGATGCAGTAGTGCCTTTTACAATCATTCTCAAATACTCTTAGTTTATTATACAGATAATCAACGATGAGAATGTCTTAATCCGGGTTTTGGTCCTTCATTAATTAGGAATCTTGGAGACCCAGGCAGAAGGGACGAGATCTATGGAATTTATGCTTTGACATCACTCACGTGGATACACATGCTCCATGAATCTCTAAATTGATCTCAGAAGTCTTTAGAACACTGTCATAGCCTTTTTGAAGCCATTTGAGTTTGATCAGGAGAATCCTTCATAACTGTTGCTTTAAGATATAACTTCTAAATCTTCTTTGATCGACTTTCCACCAAATCTGGATTTGATGGCAGCCACATCTCTTTTGCACAGACATTCTTATGAATATTTAAGCAAGATGATCTTCTGGTTGTGCCATAAGCAAAGTGGTCCTTGCCTTTTCTTACTCTTCTTGGTTACAAATTTCTTCTGCAGTTCTTGGAGGCAGAACCTTGATTTGTCCTTGTGTATCTGTGGTGATTGATACAGGACCATTTCCATTTTGTATAACCTCCCAGATAGGATAGTCTGTATGCGCTAAATAATGTTCCATTTTCATGGCCCTATGTCATTATTCTCCCTTTTTGAGAATAGGACAGTTTTAATGGTTTGATACTGTGCGTGAGGTGTTTGTTGTGTTGGTGTTTTGTGATGATGATGGTGGAGGTGGTGGTGGGGTGGGAATTTCATTTTGTGATCCAGATCTTGGCTTTAGTTTTGTAGTATGGAGATGTATAAAATGTTTTGTTTGTTATTTGACTCAGGTTCTCACAGGCTCTGATACCACTTGTGAGTCCCTAACTGAATAGATCTTTGTAGCCTACTAAGGATGATATCCAACTTGTATAAATACAGTTTAACTATATAGAAACACTGACTATGAATACTATGTGCCAATGCGAAATCTTAATACAAGTACTAAGAAGAACAATGAAAAACTAAATAATGATTTCTATTAATCTGCCTTGAGTGATTACAGATTACTAACTATGAGATATGATTGTATGAGATGTATATTGAACTGCTATGTCTAACTATGCCATGAGAGATCCTTTTATAAACCAAGGATAAACCCTAACAGGCTTACAAAACGCGTAAAAGATAATACATATCTTTTCCTGAATATCTAATACTATCTCCTCTAAACTGAGGTACTAACTAATTCTTTACTTACTTGGTATAACCTATTGATCAGTCCTTAAACACTTTGTACTGTCCGAGTTCTAATTATAACTATCGGTACTAACTATTATTACTAACGGTACTAAGTTAGGAAAACATAATTCCTAACAAGCTAAGAAGAGTATTCTTACAGTTATGCAAACTTTGGAAGAAAAGCAGATTGATACAGAAAGTATGCAAGAATTTCTGCTTCAACTCCTTTAAGATTTACAACTTCATTTGGTAAGTACTTCAGATAATCTAAAGAGTAGAGTCATGATAGTTTCTCATATTGGAAGCCTACCGTTTACTATTCAGACGATGATGACGATTTCTACAGAGAGAGTATTAATGAAACTCCTCCATCAGATGCAATCACACCTGACTTACCAATTACGAACTCTCTCGTAATGGAGGATGAGCATCCTTACACTATTCCGGGGATAATGGGATTCGGTACGAGAACTTGATTGAGTCCAGTGTTAAGACCCTTAACCTAAACCACAAGTTGAATCGAGGATTTTATCCGATTATGTAAGCGAGTGTGATTTGCCTTTTTGTGATTAATTCTACCAAATTTTAACAATGATTCTGAATGGATTTTTCTATCTCTTTTCAGATTCTAATGCTGGATTATAACTCTAGTGTTGCGATGTCATCTTCTGAGGATGATATTCGGTAGAAAACTTTTAAAATTTACTTGAACCCTTTCTGAATTTGATAAGAAATCTTTCTAAGTAAGATAATCCATTATATAATGAGGTGTTAGAAGGATATCGATTCCAATTCCACCGGGAATTATGAAAATGGATCACTTTAATGCTGATCTGATTTTAATAGATCATTGGTTATAAAGATACGTGATAACATTTTCCCCTAAGATTGAGTTCCTTCTAGCAGGAGTTCGCCGGTGAGCTCGCTCGTATTCTATACACTTATCCAACAAGGAATTGGTGTTGGACACAACTTTGATCCGAAAGGGAAGATGTTAGTCTTATTAAGAAGTTATTATATGATAATTCATCTCCTCGACCTTCCGAAGAACTTAATTCTGAAATTTCTGATGCCCCTTCCTTGCATGTCGAATCAATCTCCTTAAATCTCCATCCTCGTGAGATAGTGACTCTCTTTTTGAAGGAGATCGATTATATTTCTTGCTGCGGAAGAACTCTATACCACCGGGTATTGATAGTGACGGCTATGACTTTGAAGAGGATAATCTTTTTCTTAAGTATGAGCCCGATCCGGGCGAGTTGACTAGAGTTGTTGTGGAAGATATTTTTGGAGAACCTAGAGTTCATATGCCTAATGTTTTACCCACCCATCCTACCCTTTGTCAGGATCTGGACTTCACTCTTTCTACTGATTTCAGCGGATCCGATCTTGTAGTTTCTTTTCCTTCCAGAAATAGAAACAAGACTTTCGATCCGGGAATATCTATTGAAGTCCAATCCAAGAGATTATCTATCACTAAATAAATTTTCTATCTCATTCATCAGTGATCCCTCTTTCATCTTAGTGCTTTAAAACTGTTGCTTCTTTTTTCATCGAATTAAGGGACAAAGTTATCAAATCCTGGAATTCTTATTTCAAAAGAGGAGAAATATCCCCATCTCTTATCTCATCGGTGCTTTAAAGCTTTCAAGATCATTCATGATTTCCTTAATGAAAGCCCAATGATGATTTATGAAGGGGACATTCCTATTTGGGATGTCTCGTATCTCCATTTCTACCCTCCTTGACCAGCTCAAGTATAAGGGGTCGAGTCAAGCCTCAAGTACCCAGATAACAAAAATTACAAATGCGTATTTCTCGGGAGGCAACCCGTGTTTTTGTTTTCTTTCTATTTTCTAATAAGTGTGACGTGAGGAGGCTCGCCTCTTCCAATCTTGTGTATTTGTTGTCTGTAATGATTGACAGGATTCCCCAGATTATGAAGACTCTCGTGCTCGTGGTTTTGTCCAACACTCACTCAATCTTCATCCCTTTGCATGCTTATTTTTGGGAATCACTATATCCTTGATTTATTGGACTACGTTTAATCATTTGGTAATTATTCAAACGGGCTTTAGATTTACGTGACGATTCCTTTTATATTAGAACTATACTTTGGAATTAGTATGAGGGGGTTGGCAACCCCCACACATTGAGGATAATGTATCGTTCTAGTACTCGAGGGTGGGAATCTAGCGATTTGATCCCTCTTGCATGTCTAGAAGTCTTTAACGTACCCCGTTTTACTTAGAAATACAAAAAAAGTGTTTTTATGCCAAAATTTAAAAAATTTTTGCAAAAATAAAAAATTAGTGTTTATCACACTTTGTTGACTTTGCCTGGTGAGAATAAGAATAATTTTTGACTTGACCGAGCATGTTGAGCTCTAGCTTACTCCCTTAACCTTTATAACTGTATAAGCTTTTGCTTGTCTTTTTTACAAGCAAGCTTTTAAATGCGAATTCTAGCTCAAAAGGCAAGATTTTGCAAGTTTCCATAATATAAGACTTTTTTAAAATATGCAAAGCTTAATTTTTATTTGGCTAAGCATTGCGGATCTTTTTATTAAAAGATTTTAAAATTTACGTAGAACGAGACAATGATAGAGTTAAATATAAGTTAGATTGCTAAGCAAGGATCTAGTTCGGAAATCTTTAAAAGCTATGAGTGATTGTGGCTTTAAATGATAGAGTTAAATATAAGTTGGAATGCTAAGCAAGGATTAGTTGAAAATCTTAAAAGCTCATGAGTGTAATTTGTGGCTTTTTCTCCTAGTAGCTTCTAAAATGACTAATAATAAGTGCTCTTTTTGAAAGACAAGTTAGAGTTTTATCACTCTTAAAAGTCTGTTAAGATCAACATTTTTAGAGTAAAAAGTTTTATCGATGAATTGATAAATAAGAGTTTTTAATCAAAATATGTTTTTATGTTCTAAAAAGAAATTTTCCCTTTTTATGGTGTAAATATAAATGTTGCAAAAAAAATGATGAAAAAAAAGAAAAAAATTAAAAATGATGTGAAAAATATAATAATGTTGCTAGTATATGTTGCTTAATAAATGAAGGGAAATTGTCTTTTTCTAAAATCTAAACATTCTTTTGAGCTTAAACTTGTTAATCCCTACAAAACTTTGAAACCGGACGTAAGTCACTCTAAAGGAATTAACTTAGATACAATGTCTTGATTTTGGAGGAATTATCTTGCTTTGAGTTATAAACTTACTAAGTTTTACTGAAATTTTTTAATAAAGTGTTCAAAAGTCAGAGAGTCTCGACAAAGTATTCTCTGAGGGGTGTCAAAAGCGTGGTCACTTAGCCGACGAGGTTGGGATGTGCCGAGAAGAAATGTTGCTACATGGGACAATCTCACCTTTGAATTCATATAACTAAAAGTGGAATGTGAAACTTGAAAATGTTATAACTATGTAAAAACGTGGGTTAGTTGGTCAAAATTCAAACTGAGCACACACACCTTAATTTATAATATCTGTCGGGTGGAGAAGTTTTACACAAATTGCAAATATGAGTAGCGTTAGCATCCCAACTTGTAATTAACAATGATTTCATTTTTAAGCTTAGTTTGGGAATAAGTGAAAAATCAAAGACGATGAATTTATCCTTCTAGGGCACCTTAGGATTGAGGTGTTTCTTATTCAGTGATCCTAAAAGTTATGATCGATAATGGAAGTCCAGCATGTTGTACATAATGAAAAATAAGAAAAATATGTGTGCAAAAGAGAATGGTAAATGGTGAGTATTTAAAAAACTAGTAATTTTGTAGTCCCTTTTAATTTTACACTTTGCTACTTTTCAAGGTATTTAATTTAAGGGGGTTGAAATTTTTGGTTTTCTAAACATGGATTTATTTCATTGCGTGAGGACACAGCAATATTTTAGTATGAGAGGATTTGGTATGTGCTTAAATACACATACCTTTTTCTTAATAAAACGAGCTTAAATGACCAAAAACGGACTTAAAATGCCAAATATATGCTTGTTTTGTTTCATTTACTGTACAGGTAACGGATATCAACAAAAAGACAAAAACAAGGCAAAAACCGGACAAAACCGAGCACGGGATTGGAAAGAGCGTGGAAAACCGAAGCCGAAAGCATATGCATCTTAGTGGGCCAACCAAACCCAAGTTAATGGGCCAAGTCAGTCCATTATGCCATCTATACTAAGCCTTTTATATCAACAGCCAACAAAAAAAGCCCAAAACCTAAAATACACCAAACCGGCCCAACATAAGCCCAACTCCAACACCCTAACAGCCTTAACCATAACCCTGTTACAATCAATTACACCAGAGGTCCCTAGATTTTACACCGTTAGTCCTTAGGGACTAACACGGTTAGTCCTCAATAAATTACACCGTTAGTCCTACACCTTAACACCGTTACCCTTTATCCTAATTTTTGAATAATAATAAATTAATCTCGATAAGGGCGGGAAAGCCCAAAACCCAGCAAAATCCCTTTCTCCATTGATGCGTACGCAATCCCATTCTCATACACTCTCTGACTCATGCCAGTGCCACGTGGGCATATACAAGGCTTGCTATTGGATAAAGAAAACACGACAAGGAATTGGGGAAAGTCAAAAGCATTCAAGGACAGTTTTAATGATTGATTGGCTGTGATATTGCTTTCCATAAGAAATTTTAGTATGTTTTAAAGATGATTGACAACTTTCCTCACGATAAGCACAAGACTCCCCTATAAATAGGGGAGGATTTCATGAATGAAGGGATCTATCATTTTTTTAGTTTTATTTCTTTTCTAGTTTTCTATTGTATTCAATTCCCTGTTTCTAAGCTTTTCACTTAAGCATTTTACCTTTTCAAGCATTGTAACTCAAGTTTATTTAATAAAAAGCCAAGTTCTGATTTTCAATATTGTTCCATGAATTGTAAGCTTTTTAGATGATAAGACAAAAAGGGAAGGGCTTATTGGGTGCTTATTAGCTTGTAGAATTGCTCTACACAGTCTTTGTTTAAACAAGGACAAAGGTGTGATTCAATTTTTTTCATTTTTAGCTTATTTTAAGTTTTGCTTATTTTTGCTTATTAGAGTGCTTATTCACTACTTATTTAGTCCTTAGGTTGTTTATTTGATTTAGTTTTATTCTTGTTATAATCTGTTTTCAAGAATTCCAAAGTTTTCATAAAAATTGTCTTATATGTGCTTAAAACTGCTTATTCTATTTGCTTAATAACTAAAGCTTATCAGTGATTGGAAAGTGCTTATTAATGCTTAATTTAATTAGTTATTAATCTGTTTTCAAAAAGCCTAGGGTAAAACAGTTCTCTTTAAGCTTAAAATTGAATTTGAAGCTCTAAAGGGGTGTTTAAGACAGCAGCATTATCCAAGTAGCTATATGTTGGCTTTTTGTGCTATATATGTATATATTGCGTCTTATACCTGCCTTAGAGTAGCTTATTGAGTTAGTCTTAAAGCAATTTCATGTTCTAATACTTAAGCTAATTTAAAACTTATTAGCTTAGATTTTGATTAGTGGCTAGTTTTTGTCATTTTCATGCTAGTTTTCGAGTCTATTAAGCAGAAGTATAAGTGAACATTTGTAATTATGTCTTAGTCGAAAATCTGTCCAAACCTTCAAGTCAATTTCCAAAGTTTTAAAATCTCATTTTCAATAGCTAAGTTTGATTAGATTAAGCTTATTTTAAGGTCCGAGTTCAAGAATACCAGTAGCTTATACATCAATCTAAATCTGTTTTGCCTTTTTAAGTTTTTATATCATCTTTTAGATAGCTTTTCTTAGGGCTTAAGTTAGCTTGTGTTTCCTATAGAAAAACAAGAGTCAGCATATACTGACTTTATTTGTCAGTTTTCAATAGTCTTTTTCTAGCCTATTTCTCTTTCAATTTGCTAAATTTTTGCTTTTATGTGTTGATTAGTGTTCATTATTAATATGTTTGGGTTTGATTAGCTTATTAGGAGAGCTTAAGTGACTTAATTCTTAACAACTTTGTCAAAAGTCCTTTTATAGCCCTTTAGAGTAATCTGTCTTATTTGTTTTTTTTGTGCTTATTAGCTTATTTTGTTTGATAAATCTTAGTCATTAGTGCTTATTAGGTTTGGCTTTAAGTCTATTTAGCTTATTTGCTTTTCTTACTTGCTTATTGTGTCCAATTAATAAAACAGTTTGCTAAGTGTCTTCAAGTCCAAATTAGTTAAACTGTCATTTTTTTTGCTTTTTCCTGGCTTATTAATAAGTTTTATAAAAAGTTCTTTCACAAAAGTTGCTTAATTTCTTGTGCTTTTTAAGTTTTAGCAAAAAGTTTTCAAAAATAAAAAAGAAAATTAAAAAGGATAGGTCCAGGTTCGAACCTGAGACCTCTCCCTTAACACACACACACACGTATTCATCACCACCTCCCACTACCAACATTCCCTTGGGTCTTTTCCATTCATCATTTGCATTATTAAATATATAAGGTGGTTCGTAGTTTTACATACATATAAAATAATATACTTATGAAGAAATTAAGGAAATACCCAAGTAACCCTTGGACAATTCCGCATTCTTTATAGTTTAAAGTATTTTCCTGAATTTTTCCAGTTCTTTTATAAATTAGTTTTATATTTTTAATCATTCTTCTTAATTAAAATCGTTTTTAATTAATAATAAATTAAATAAAAGTCAAAAAAATATAATTCTTTTTTTTAAATTTTCTTTTATCATTTAGGACTTGTTAAAATTAAATTTGCTTTTCTAGGGTTAAAATTCAATGTTTTAGGTTTTTAAGTCGCGTTTTTAAATTCCCGTTAACGTTTTTAGTTTTAATCTTTTAATTGCATTTAATTATTGCTTGCCTTTATTTGTTTTTACATTATCATTGTAGAAATTAGAAACCAAAAGAAAAATCTTAATCTATTCAAAATCCCGATCACAAACTTCAACAAGAAGTTCAATTCACGCCTCGCAGGAACAAAAACGATTCGGGAAAAGACTAGAAGGGGTCACCTTCGAAATTGATACTTCCGGAATTATATTTTATTCGTGAGTTGGTTTTTCGCTAATTCACCTATATTATATATATATATATATACTATTGACATCGATCAATTTTTGGCGCCGTTGCCGGGGAGGTTGTGTTATAAATTTCAAGTTATCGTTTGAAGATTGTTTTTTTGAAGATCCTTCCTCGGAAGTTATTCTTATTTTTGTGAATATTATTATAAAGTAATCAAAAATAAAAAAAACCCGTGATGTCAATTGTTAAATCGGCTCACCTTTTGTAAACAAACTATAAGAGAGGTATAAGGAGGGTCGATCCTACGAACTTCGACCCGAAAGGAGAAGGTTTTTAAAACGCTTCACGCTTACCCGCTCCTCCGCTTCTTTGTGCGTTTTCTAGAGAGCTACCGTGTGCAATTTGACTTCCGGTTACCAAAAATATTGTGTTTGTTTTTAATAAATAAAAAAAATTCCTTTAAAAATATTCTTCTTATCCCCATTTGTTTAATTCTCATGACGTCATACAACCGACGGTGTTGTTTTAAGTGTGGGGGTCCGTTTGGTGGTCTATATTGTCGACCATGTACTTGTGTGCGGTGTAAATGGAATTATATGGATGAACTTTGTGCTATATGCTGTAGTGAAGCAGAAAAATCATTCGATAATGATTCAAAACCAATTTCTTTCAATGATTTTTTCAAATCACTTCCACAACCCCAAACTTACTCTTATGGGTCATGTGGGAACGCTGCTTACGATTGCCCAACACAAGTTCCGTTTATCTCTAATCCAAACCCGTGTTACAATCAAGACTTTGACAATAATTTTCCACAAACTTTACCTAATTTTCAACAACAATTTCTTTGTTGTGATAATTGTGGGGGTCCTCATGCGACTTTTGAGTGTCAACCGATGAATCAAGATTTTCCTTGCTATAATTCTTCGGGTCTTGACCAATATCAACCCCCGTAATACCTCGGCGTTCATCAACCTTCGAAAGAAAAAGGTACACAGAAATAATCAATGAGCACTATAAGGGCGTGCAAACAATGATGCTAAAAATGTTTGAAATTCATCGGCAAAAGCAAGCAGAGCAGAGAGAAGAAGAAAATCGTAGTGCAGAAGAGCAGGCGGCTCAAGTTAGTCCTCAATATTGGAAGCCTCCCATTTGCTATGATGACGACGAGGAGTGTTCTATTCAAATGAGAGACTATTATAAGAATTCCCCTATAGCAATCGCATCCGACTCGCCAATTACGGACTCTCTCATAACGGAGGATGAGCATCTTAACACCATTCTGAAAATGAAATCAGACGAAGTAATAAAGTCTAGTGTTGAGGACCTTGTCCAAACCCCAAGTGAGTCCGAGGATTTATCCGATATTGAAAGTGAGTGTGATGTGCCCGTTTGTGATAATTCTCCAGATTTTAACAAAGATTCTGAGATTTTTTCTAATCCTCTCTTTGATTCTTACAACGATTCTACCTCTAGTGATGACGAGTCATTTTCTGATGAGGACGTTCCGAAGGAAAATTTCAAAATTTATTCGAACCCTCTTTTTGATGAAGAAATCATTTCCACTAAGATAGATCCGCATCACTTTAATGCAGAGTCTGATCTTATAGAATCATTGCTTAATAAAAATACCGTGATAACTTCCCCTAAGATTGATTTCCTTCTCGAGGAGTTCGCCGGTGAGCTCACTCTTATCAATCCAATTCCACTTGGAATTACTGAAACCAACTTTGATCCGAAGGAAGACATTCGTCTTATTAAGAAGTTATTATATGATAACTCATCTCCTCGACCTCCGGAAGAACTTAATTCTGAAATTTCTGATGCCATGATCGAATCTTTCTCCTCATCTCCTATCCCCGTGAAGGATAGTGACTCTCTTATGGAGGAGATCGATATATTTCTTGCTGCGGATGACTCGATACCACCGGGTATTGATAGTGACGGCTATGACTCTGAAGAAGATATTTTTGAAGAACCTAGAGTTCATATGCCTAATGTTTTACCCACCCATCAATCCCTTTGTTAGGATCTAGACTTCACTCTTTCTACTGATTTCAGCGGATCCGATCTTGTAGTTTCTTTTCCCTCCAGAAATAGAAACAAGACTTTTGATCCGGGAATATCTATTGAAGTCCAATCCAAGAGATTTCTATCACTAAATAAATTTTCTATCTCATTCATCAGTGATCCTCTTTCTCCAGTGCTTGAAACTTTGCTCCCATTTTCATCCGAAATTGAGGACAAAGTTTTCAAGCCTGGAATTCTTGTTTCAAAAGAGGAGAAATCTCCTCATGTCTTATCTCATCGGGACTTTAAAGCTTTCAAGATCATTCATAATTTCCTTAATAAAAGCCCGATGATGATCTATGGAGAGTATATGTCAATCTTGGATGTTTCTTATCTCCATTTTTATCCTCCTTGACCAACTCAAGTATATGGGGTCGAGTCAAGCTCACGACTCGGTTAACAAAAACAAAGCGCTTCTCGAGAGGCAACCCGTGTTTCTGTTTTCTTTCTATTTTCTAATAAGTGTGATGTGAGGAGGCTCGCCTCTTCCAATCTTGTGTTTTTGTTGTCTGTGATGATTGGCAGGATTTCCCAGATTATGAAGACTCTCGTGCTCGTGGTTTTGTCCAACGCTCACTCGGTCTTCATTCCTTTGCATGCTTATTTTGGGAATCTTATATCCTTGATCTTATTGACTAACGTTTAATCTTTGGCATAATTAATAAACGGCTTTGAAATTAGTATGAGGGGGTTGACAACCCCCACACATTGAGGACAATGTATCGTTCTACTATGAGGGGGGAATCTATCGATTTGATCCCACTTGCATTTTCTATGTCTTTTACGTAACCCCGTTTTACCAAGAAAATACAAAAAAAATGTGTGATTTTAGGCCAAAATTTAAAAAATTATGCAAAAATAAAATAAGTTTTTGAAAGACAAGTTAGAGTTTTATCACTCTTAAAAGTTCGTTAAGATCAACATTTTTAGAGTAAAAAGTTTTATCGATGAATAATAAATAAGAGTTTTTGATCAAAATATGTTTTTATTTTCTATAAAGAAATTTTCCCGGTATACTGTGTAAATATAAATGTTGAAAAAAAAATAGTTGAAAAAAAAATGAAAAAAAAATGAAAATGATGTGAAAAATATAATAATGTTGCTAGTATAGTTGCTTAATAAATAAAGGGAAAATGAATTTTTCTAAAATTTAAACACTCTTGAACTTAAACTTGTTAATCCCTACAAACTTTTGAAACCGGACATTTGTTAATTCTGATCAGTATTTTCTCATGGGTTGGCAAAAGCCTGCACTTGCCGATGACGTCGGGAGGTTCCGAGAAGAAAGTCACTCTAATGGAATTAACTTACCTACAATGTCTTAATTTTGGAGGAATTAGCTTGCTTCGAGTTATAAACTTACTAAGTTTTACGGAAATTTTTTAGTAAAGGGTTCAAAAGTCGGAGAGTCTTGACAAATTATTCTATGTGGTGTGTCAAAAGCCCGGTCACTTAGCCGACGAGGTTGGGATGTGCCGAGAAGAAATGTTGCTACATGGGACAATATCACCTTTGAATTCATATAACTAAAAGTGGAACGTGAAACTTGGAAAGGCTATAACTATCTAAAAACGTGGGTTGGATGGTCAAAATTCAAACTGAGTACACACACCTTAATATATAATATCTGTAAGGAGGAGAAGTTTTACACAAATTTCAAATATGAGTAGCGTTAGCATCCCAACTTGTAATTAACAATGATTTCGTTTTTAAGCTTAGTTTGGAAATAAGTGAAAAATCAAGGACGATGAATTTATCCTTCTGGGGCACCTTAGGATTGAGGTGTTTCTTATTCAGTGATCCTAAAAGTTATTGTTGGGAATTATGCATTCCTGACTTAGTATCGTTAGTTATATTAGTTAGTACCGCTAGTTGTAATTTGTACTAACAGTACAAAATGTTAGTACTGATCAGATAGTTAGTACCGTTAGTATAAAGTAGTTAGTACCGTTTATGAGATATGCATGAGATATCTTAGGAAAGGATATGCATGATCTATATACGCGTTTTGTAAAGCCCATTAGGGTTTCCTTAGTCTATAAAAGGAACCCTAGGCATAGTTAGTAGAGATAGTTCTACACAGATCAATAGAGATCGATTAGCAATCATAGTCTTTGTAATCTGTAACCTAGGCAGATTCAAGTGATAATATAAAGTTCTTTGTGATTCTTAATAATTGTTCTTCTTACATGTAATGAATGAGCCTCACATAATCAATAGTGTTTCAAATAAGTGTTTCATTATTGTTGCTTTAGAATTATCTAAAGGAACAAACCCTTTACAAGCTAAAGGTTAAGATCTATTTAGTAAACGATCCAACAAGTGGTATCAGAGCTTGTGTGGAAACTCTGAATAGAAAACTCATTGTAAATGTGCAGAAAAAGACATTCCTCACCCCACTATCACAGCAAGAAAACCCTAACATCAAGAAGGATAATATGATATTTGGAGCATGAGAATGCGACAATATATCTGTCACACAGACCATAACCTATGGGATGTAATTGTTAATAGAGATCTAGAAGAAGAGCCTGCACCAACTGGAGAAACATCTGCTCTCCAGCTCCGAAGACTGCCAAACAATGGCTTCTAAAAGGAATCAGGAAAGAGTTAGGAGCATCTTGCTTTACAATACCTGATAATACCTCTCCAAGTTTCACAATGTTGCAGATCGCTAAATCACTCTGGTGAAGCAAACAAATCAAGGTTTGGAGTAATGAAAATCTAGAAAGATGCCAAAAAATCTCTAACACATCTAGTTTTGAAATTTTTCTACCGCATAAAATGAAAGGTCTAGACAGGCTTATGATAGGGTTCCAAAACTCATAAGTCAATATGGAGGTTCATGTGTCCAATATCAAGGAAAAATATCAACCAAAAAGTATCCTAAGAACCTTACCTCTTTATGGAAACAAATTGCTCAAATTATGAGAAATAAACCAGACAATTGAATGAGATTGAATATTGATGACCTCTACAACAACCTAAGGGTCTAAGAAGAGAGGATGAAAAAGTCTCAAGTTCGCACTCTACTTCTCAGAACTTGGCATTTCTTTCCTCACCGAACACTAGCAGTCTAATGAAGTATTACTACAGTGGAGATTTTGGGGTTAGTGCTTGCTTGTGGAATATCCAAGATTCATCTGACCATGTGCTCATGATTAGCATGCTCTTGTTTTGAACAACCAAGCAACCAGCCTCATTTGAAAATGAGGATTTTTAGCAGATTGATGAAGATGACTTGGAAGAATTGGATCTTAGATGCATGGTAGCTATGTTGACTGTCAGAGTGAGTAAAATTCATTCAGAGATCGGAAGAACATGGATTTTAAAAAAAATGACCTGTTTTTCTCTTTATAAATCTAAAATTAAGTGCAACTACGTCACATGAAATGGCATTTTGCTAGGGAATGCAGATCAGGAAGGAATCAAGGGAAAAGATCTTATGGTGACAATGCAGGAGCAATGCACCAAGAAATGAATCTTCATCCAGGCAGTGGCTCAAGATGTTCTAGAGGATAAGACTGGATAATGATTTTTGAAATAGAACCATCAACTATGCTTTATAATGTCAATATCTTCTTGACAAGCCATCAAGTTTCTTCTGACAAAGAGGTACAAAAATGTTCTAAAACAATGTCTTTCAATCTTTTAAACCTTAAAGAATTATGATAGTGAAAGAGAAAAACATAGCAGAGCAAGACTAGAAATTCAGGGTTATGAGTTAGCCTTAGAGTCACTAGAATCCAGGATACTTGTACATGAAAAGAATGAACTGGCTTGGGATAAAAAATAAGAGATTCAAAACTATGAGCTTAAATGTAGAGAAATAAAAATTAACAACCTTAACCTAGGGAATTAAGGAGAAAGTGTTAAGAAAGAGATGATTAAAATTAAAGATAGAAAATGATGGAAAGAATCATCCAAGATCTTGATGAATTAACTCAACAGTCAAATGAGTGCTAGAGATAACTAGTAGGATTTGTAAGACATACAATGAATGAAATGAGTAACAATTCTGAAAGTGATAGTGAGATTAGTTTGAGTTTTTTTGATGTCAGAATCTAGTGATGAAGAGTCCACACCAGCTAATGATAGGTTTTCCAAAGTAGATGGGTATCATGCTGTTCCCCCTCCTATCAACAATGAACTCTTAACCTCCCAAAGAGCTGACATATCTTTACAGGTGTTAGATGAATAGCCCATAGGAAAGAAAATAATGATCACAAACAACTGATCTTAATACTAAAACAAGTGAGACTATAGGTAAAACAAACGAAGCAAATACTCAAAAACCTAAGACAGTCTATGAATCCGTTAACAGAGATAAAGTTATCATTAAGGATTGGAACTCAGATGATGAGGATGATGTGTCTGAAGTGCAAACAGTTAGTCCTGTTAAGAAAAAAAAACCCCCCCCCCCATAAAAAAAATGATCTCAAAACGTTAAACTAGATTGATAAAATTGTCAAACTTCTCAGAAAAAAGGAATTGGTTTTAAGAAAATAAAAGCTTGCTTTGTCTGTAAAAGTACTGACCATTTTGATCAAAGATTGAATTTTCATGACAAATAGAGGTCAAGAACTCTAAGCTGAAAACTATGGCAATACTGTTCCAAGGGTGGAACAAACCAGTATGGATAATCTAAAAGGTTAATCATCAAATTTTTCAAAATATCCTCATTCAAAAATATTTTTGTCCCCATCAGGAGTTCCACAAGAACAAGTTTGAGTTTAATCTCTGTAAAGGCAAAATGAGACAAGAGCAGTTCCAAAGTAGAACTGCCAGGTCCCATTTAGTACTACTAGCCCCTTAGAACTTGCTAGGACCAGTTATACAGTTAGTGACCTGTTAGTATGTGAGAACATTGCTCCAAAAATAGCACAATCTAGTGGTGCTATTAGACCAATTTACCTAAGAATGGATAATGTAAGACCAAGAGGCTCATATTCACCTATCAAGAGGTCTTACTACACAAAACCAACTTTTAGACCTAAAGACTTAAAACAAGATGTTAAAACTTTTGGAGTTAAAATATACTACTGTTGGGACAAGAGCAGTAGTTAATACTGGTAAGGGTAAGATGGATACTGACCTTAAAAAGTCAAGGTGGGTTTGGAGGCCTAAGGGACATTACTTGGATCATGTGTCCAAAGACAGTGGATTCATTCAAATGCTCAATGAATTTGAAAGTTATGACCCAAAATGGATTTCCAAGTCTGTAATGGCTTGGATCCTTAAGAGATACTAATTCTCTTACTTTTGTGTAGGGCAATCTAGAGATCTTGTTGTAAGATCATGCAGTGGTAGATAGTGGTTGCTCTAGCCATATGACTGGCAACAAAGCCTATCTTTCAGACTATGAAGATTACAATGGAGGCTTTATGATCTTTGGAAGTTGATCCCAAAGGAGGTAAAATTACGGTAAAGGTAAAATCCATAATCGCTAATTTAGAGACTTTGTTGATGTTACTTTGTAATAACTTAAGGTTTTTAACCTTTTCTCTGTCTCACAAATGTGTGACAAGAAAAATAGTGTCCTTTTTAAAAAGACTGAATGCCTATCCCGTCCCTAGCTTTAAGCTTCTTAAAGAAAGTCAAGTTTTTACTAAAGAGCTTCCTAGAAAGGATGATGGTGTCAGCTTGGACTTTAAAGAACATTATTCCTCTATAGTATAACTTGGTTTATGATGCAAATGCAACAACAGACGAGTCTAAATTATTGCACGGGAGATTAGGTCAGTGAATTTCAAAATATAAAACAACCTTGTAAGGTCACAAGCTAGTTAGAAGTTTAACCTTCAAAGTTTTTAGTTAAATGTCCACACTTGTTTTGGCCTGCAAGAAGGAAAGCAACATAAGGCCTCCTGAAAGGGCCAAGTTAGAAAGAATCATCAGAAAGCCCTAGATTACTTCCTAGGACTTATTTGGACTGTCTCTTATAGAAAGTATTAACATGAAGAGAATGTACTGCGTTGGTTTGGGACTGATGATTTCAGCAGAATTTAGTTGGTATTTTTTTCTTAGCTACCAAGGATGTAAACATCTGAAATCCTTTGAAAAATTATCATAGGCTTAGAAAGCCGAATTGAATATAATGTTTATTCATATAGATAGTTTATAATGGGATATAGTGTTTAAGAACCATGCTATGAATGAATTCTGTGCTAAGAAAGAAATAAAAAGGGAGTTCAGTATGCCTAGAACTCCATAGCAGAATGGTATTGCAAAAAGGAAAAACAAGACCCAATTCAGGCACAGACTATTTAGCAGATTCACTTTACCTATCCATTTTGGTAGAGGCAGTAAATAACTGCCTGCTATGTACTGACATACGTGCATTAGTGACCAAATCTCAAAATAAAGACACCTTATGACCTATTAATAGGTAACTCACCTAGTATTAGTTTTATGAGACCTTTTGTCCCCTTGACCATTTTAAACACCTGTTAGATTCCCTTGGGCAAAGTGATGAAAATCAGATGATAGGTTATTTCTTGGATACTCTACCACTAGTAAAGCCTTTAGAGTATACAACAAAAGGACCAAAAGGGTAGAAGAGAATCTGCACATCAATTTTTCCCTTGAAGATCAAACCAAATGTGTATCTAGGAAATGGTCCTAATTTGGATTTTGTCCTTGATTTTCTCACCAATTCAATGAATTAATATTCCCTATAGTGTAGAAAATCAGGTTTAATGTGGATGCAAGGTATACAGATTCTTATGTTGCATGGGTTGGTGGTGTTTGGGGGGGGTGGGGGGTGTGTGGTCATCAGAAAAAGATAAAGACCTACTCAAGGAATACTACTCAGTCCACTACAACCTCCATAAGACAAAGGATTCCAGTAAGATAATGTTTGCTTCCAGACTGGGGGGCACATGAAAAACCTTCTGAAAGTTCTCACTAAGACAATGATGTACAAAGATTTTAGAAGATGTTGCAGATAAATAGAAGACAACATCAGATGACAAAAGATGAACAAGTCTTGCATGATGAACTTGAGAATATGATTGCTCAAGAAGTGATTGCTAAAGCTCTGGATGATGCACAAGACAAGCTTTTGAAGAAGAAAAGAGGAATATTGCATCTCAAAAGAGGGCAGCTCAAGCTACTAGTATTAACAAACTTAGTACTGGTAGGTCATCTGTTAGTACTACTACCACACCAATATTGTTTTAAGTTTGCCCTGAGCTAGTACATTCCCACATTGTGCAAATGCTGGTGAAATCATCATTTGTCTATCTTCAGAAAATACCTATTGATGCATCTACACTCCCTAATGCCTGATTTACTCTCTTGAACCAAATAGCCTAATTTGTAAGATGATCTATGCAATTTTTCCAAGTGATGGCAATTCAATGGAGCCTATGATGATGAGAATGTGGGTCCCATGGCTTGATATTCACATCAACAATATGGGATAACACCATTAATGTCGTCCTATTCCCTCACTCAAAATCATAAAAATCATCCAAAAGATCAAATTCTAGGAGATCCTAAGTCAACAGTTCAAACAAGAGGAAAGATTCAAAAGGCTTCTTTAGCACAACAAGCATTGGTGAGCTACATCTCCAAACAGAATAGAACTAATCACAAAGATCATCAGAATTGTTTGTTAACATGTTTTCTCTCCCAAGAAGAACCTAAAAACATATCACAAGCCTACAAGGATAAAGCTGGGTAAAAAGCAATGCAAGAGAATTTCTATAATTTTCAAATTAAAAAAAAACAAGAAAGGTTTGGTAACTTTGTTGAATTTGCCTATGGGAAAAAGGTAATTGCACAAATTGGGATCTTCAAGAAATAAGAGAGATGAATGAAGTAATTGTTTGTGAAAGAACAAAGCAAGGCTTGTACACATGGTTTTAGACAGGAGGAAAGGTATAGATTTATGATGAGGTTTTTCACTTGTTGCCAGGAATAAAGGAAATAATTATATTTAGCCTTGCATCATACATGGGATTACTGTCTACCATTGGATGTTAAAATTGCATTTCTCTATGGCACTATTAAAGAGGAGGTTGTTATGGTCCACACCTCCAGCTTTGATGATCAGCACATCCGAAACAAAGTCGTATAAGGTGAATTAAATCTCTTTATGGTCTTCATCAAGCCCCTAAAGCTGGTTGGAGAGACTTTCATTCTTTTTTTTGAAGGAAAATGGTTTCAGAGAGGTAACATAGACAAAACATGTTTATCAAAGAAGAATAAGAGTGACCATAATTTAGTCGCAAGTGTATGGATGGATGACATTATTTTTGCTTCTAACAAAGAAGTCCTATTGTAAAGAGTTTGAAGATAGTATGGCACAAAAGATTACCAAATGAGCCTCTCACTTTATTTTTGGGACTTCACGTGAATGCAACAACCTCGATGGCGATCTTTATTAGTCAATGACAAGTATGTAGCTGAACATCTTAAAAGAATTTGACTTTTGGTCCATCAGAAAACAAACTAACCACTCCTATTGAGGCTAATAAACCACTCGAAAGATGAAGATGGTGTAGATGTAGATGTGCATATCTACAGGTCTATGATTGGTTCCCTAATGTATTTGACTGCATCAAGGTCAGACATCATGTTTGCTGTCTGTGCCTGTGCTAGGTTTTAAGTCACTCCAAAAGCTTCACACTTAAATGCAGTAAAAAGGATTTTTAGGTACCTCAAACATCAACCCAAACTAGGGTTATGGTATCCTAAGGATTCTCCTTTTGAACTTGAAGCTTTCTCAGACAGTGATTATGGAGGCTCCAGTCTTGACAGGAAATCAACAATAGGTGGTTGTCAATTTCTTGGTAAAAGATTGATATCTTGGCAATGCAAGAAGCAGACGATTATGGCAAATTCTACTACTAAGGCGGAATATGTTGCAGCTGCTAACTATTGTGGGTAAGTACTATGGATACAGAATCAGATGATGGATTATGGTTTTAATTTCATGAACACCAAAATCCATATTGACAATGAGAGTACCATATGTATAGTCAAGAATCATGTCTATCACTCAAGGACCAAGCACATTGAGATTCGACATCACTTCATAAGGGATTGCTATGAGAAAAGATTGATAGATGTTATCAAGATTCACACTGGTGCTAATGTTGCAGACCTTCTCACTAAAGGATTTGATGTCACAAGATTTAATTTTTTGGTGGTTAGCATTGGAATGATCAATCTATAGCTGCATTAGTTCAGGGGAGGCAAGTCAGCAGATTATTTTTTTATACAGTTTGTGAAATATTTTAGTTATTAGATAGATTTTAGATGAGATGATGATTTGGGATTCATTCTATTCATTGGAATAAAGATTAAGGGCTACCTATGATGCTGAGTTAGTTAGTGCTGCCAGTTTGGTTAATACTGCCAGGCCAACACTTAGTACTGCTAGGCTTAGTTTGTGCTACTCAAAAGTACTTTACGATGGAAATGATGTTTGGATTGGGTAAGAAGATGTTGCTTGGATTGGTATTGGAGGCTATAAATGGTAGCTAACAAATTTGATGCTGCCAGTCAAATTTGGTGCTGCCAGGCATATTTGATGCCGCCATGCAAATTTAGTGCTGCTAGGCAAATTTGGTGCTGCCAGGCAAATTTGGTGCTGCTAGGCAAATTTGGTACTGTCAGGCAAATTTGGTGCTGTCAGACAAAAGTTTATGCTGCTTGTTACCATTACTACTGTTGGCGAGTAGAACAGATTTTCCCTAATTAAATATAATCGTTGAGATATTTCCGCCAACAAGTTGCTTATAGGGGTCTATAGATTGAAAATTCTTGATCCTTCCTTCTATAACACTCTTTTTCTCATATAAGGATTCAAGTTTATTCAGTCGGTCATATCAAACCCTAAAGCAAATCTCTATAAAATCTCAATTCCGTCTACCAATCTCTCATACTCTCCCAATCGATCATATCCCACATCTTAATCTATCTATTACAAGTTTCTATGGCGAATTTGGAGTTTGTTGATCAACATAACATGGTCGCGTGCTTAGAGAAGACAGAGGGAAACTCCAATTTTCATGAGATAGTAGACTTTCTTGCTTCTAGTTCGATTCATCATGCTCTCACTGTAAGTCCACCTATCTATACTTCCTACATTGAACAGTTTTGGAACACTGCCAGTTCCCAAACAGTCAATGATGTGAAGCAGATTAATGCTATTATTGATAGCAAGGCAGTAGTAGTAACAGAGGCATCAATAAGAAGTTCTCTTCTTTTTAATAATGCTGATGGTACTGCTTGCCTAACAAATGAAGGTATTTTTTAAAACCTTGCATTGATGGGTTATAAGGGTGATTTTAATAAACTAACTTTTCAAAAAGCTCTCTTTTCTCCTCAATAGAAGTTTCTAATACATACCATTCTACATTGTTTAAGCTTAAAATCTACCAGCTGGAATGAGTTTTC
>BQNB010048656.1:8692-37816 GCA_026074375.1 Tanacetum coccineum
CATCGCCTTAAACCTACAACACCCTCCATTCCATTAAAAGGGTTAGGTTTTCCATTCATAAAAGTTTTGTGCGAACAACCCTGCACATTCACTGTTCCTCCTGTATTTGATGGTCCAGACCCACCAGCATTGCCTGGGTTAACTCTAGTCTTTTCATATTCCTCTATAGCTTTCGTTATCCGCTTTTTCATCATTTTCTTAACAGCCTTTTGCTTTATCATCTTAGAAGGCATGATTTTGTCAACAATACAAATACACAATTCAGCAAGAATTTGTAAGAGTATGTTAACTCGTGATACATAATAGAAATGAAAAAGGTGAGATAGAACAACAATATAAACAACCATGGAAATGGTTGGTGCACTCGGGGAAAGGCGAAGGTACTTGCAATATTTATATATACGCAAAATTTTGCTACTCAAAGGTATAAACAAATATTTAATTTCAATAGATTTTAAGATGAATTTAGGTGATCAGGCTATGCATAATTAAGGACTAACAATAACATGCTCATTTTTTTGTCAAACCAAAGTAATGTATAAGGTAGTATCAAATGATGGTTATATAATGTTTCTAAGATAATGACAATCTATAGAGTAGCTTGCATAATATAGCAGAGTATTGACATGTAACCGACATAATCGCCATGATGCTACAAAAGAAATAATATATATATAAATAATAAACACATATTATTTAAATAATTATAAAATTTTATAAATTAAACGGTGATGCTTTTATAAATGAACATCAATAATCAGAATGGTCAACATTTATATAGTTGACTGATATTAATAATTGGCAATACACCAAAAGATAGACATAGGGAATCAAAATTAAGCCAAGTATTATATACAATCATATAATACAATAATTTTAACAGGAAAAGTAAATAAGGATTCAAGGAGTTGCGCGCGCGGATATCGGATAGCGATGAAGGATTCTGTAATTTAAAAATGAAAGAATAAGAAAACTTAAAAAAAATTGGTTATAGACAAGGTTTTGAAAAATGACCCAGTTTCCTATAACCTTGGCTCTTGATACCAATCTGTAACACCCCTAAAATCAGACTTGCAACGGAATGGTAACATTGGGGTGTCACGTCATAGTACAATACACAAGATATGGGAAACGACCTCAAAGGGGGCGTTTTTTAAATAAGTCACATTCGATGCATTCAAAATATCAGAGTTGCAGTTTTGGTCCCAACACTTAAAAGTTGTAAACAAAGACACAATTCAAAAGATGACATAAGTTTAGAGAAATAAGTTTAACAGTTTGCATCAAATAAAGGAATACACAGATCCGTCTTCATGATATCCAAGCGGGCTCCCATCCAGAAATCACACCTTATTACCTGAGATTAAAACATGCTAAAACGTCAACAAAATTGTTGAGTGAATTCATATGTTAAATCAGTGAAGTAAGTATGGACCACAGGATTTAAGTAATAGAAGACTATGAAACATATTCAATAGTAAAAAACATGTATTATTGCGCTAAGCTCATGACCCCGAAACCTTAACTGTAATGCCCTTTGAATATTATAGAACGTATGCCAAAACATCCTAAAGTTCTCAATATGTTAAATGCACCATGGCCAACTTGTGGCCAGAAATTCAAGGTGGGGATTGTCAGTCCCGATAGATCTATCCACAACATTCACGCTTATTCAACTAGTAATTAACGGTTCATGATAAAAGGGACTTAATTGGCATTGAAGGTACTTAGGCAATAATATTCAGGCAATAATCTGGATAGCGTACCATTTGAAAAGCACTTGTGTTCAAAAGTAAAAACATGCATGTAATCTCACCCCGTAGACTTTGTAAGACGGTTAAGTAGTAAAAAGGGCCTATGAACTCACCGTAAGCAAGGAAAAAAAATCAAGAAAGTCAACATGACCAACGGTAACGCCAATGCTTTAACCACGACCTATGAAGTGGCGCGTTATTAGAAAAATATATATATCACCAAGTAAATGCATAATTGCATTTAAATATATATATATATATATATATATATTACATATACATAATCATGTGCTTTAGAATCTAGTATTTTCAAGAAATTTTTCACTCAATAAACTCAAGTCTAACCTGATCTTATATTGATTAAACATGTATTAAATTATCCCTTAACTCCCATTTTACCAAAGTCTAACATATACTTTTAAAATTAAAGACTATACGTAATTTCTAATTCTGAAATGGACCAACTTCCCGACCTCTAGCTCTAATCCGTAAATGATAAACAATACAAGCTTTCAACCTGGAAAAGAATTTTTGAGTCTAGTTTTTCAGAAATGTCTGCTTAACGTACCCAAAATTTAGACCATGTGAAAAGACTGATTTACCCCTGGTTACCCAAAATAGAAAGTTTCCAGATTTTTAACCCTTCACAGAAACGGCCATAAATCCCAATTTATGATAGCAATTCAAGTGAGTCAAAAAGGAGGTGTTAGCTCTATGTGTCTAATACAGGGCTCAACTTTTTAATTTAGCAAGTTAGTGTAAAAATATAGAGTTTTACTCATTTTCCCAACAATGGTACATATTTGACTAGTTTTGGTATTTCGGCCATATCTCACTCATCCGGAGGAGATAAAAATCTATCCAACTCGCCACATACTCTACAAATGTTTGTCTACCTCTATAATGAATTGTACAATAGTCCAAAAATCAAAAATATTTCGTATTAAGCCCAACAAGCTGATTACCTAAAACAGTCTCAAATTCCACTTTATCAACACACACTCTCATTAATTTTGACCTCACCAAAAGTCAATATAATGCCATACTTATTTACCACACCTCTTAATATCATCAAAATACATATTTTACATTTGGTAAAGAAATCAATAGTAATTTTAACAAGAGAAGATGAAGAAAATAAAATAGAGCTTACACAAATAAAGGTAACTAGTGAAAACCAATACAACCTCTACTCCATTTTCTAGCTTATAAACAAATCAACAACCTCCAAAATAAACTCAACCCAACAAAATCTCAGCCCTTAGACGCCATATTACCCAAGTGAAATAACCATTTATAACCCTAGAACACTTCTTGCAAGGTTCTTCCAAGAACAACCAAAACCACTAGTAGACATACAACACATAAACCACCAACATCATCCATAATAACACAACTCTAAGAATTTACCCTTCATTATAACACTTCAAAACATATCCTAAACTTACTGAATTAAAGATTTCTTGGTCTTCAAAGGTAGGCCTTAATATAAGGAACAAGATTGTGCAAGAGTTTTAAGTGATTGGTATAGAAAATTTTTGTGAAATTTGTGTTTTAGTGGAGATGAAACTCGGCAAGAATGGAGGACAAAGAGAAGTTTATGTGTTTTTGGAGATACGATTAGATAAGAATGAATTAAGTATAGATTTTATTTGTTTCACACATGCATTACTAGTGCAAAATCAAGACAAATGTCTTGCCAATTAACCACAAAAGTCCACGCCAACCTGATGTTTGTAACAAATAGGTGTTTAATTTATAATAATTTTTGTGTTTAGAGTATAAATTTTAAGATATGTAGGTAGTTTTGAGGCTAATGGGTATTAACGTACAATATAACGAAAGTTAAGGCGGAACCACGAAGTGTAAACGAATAAGATAAAAATAGTTCTACATTAAACGAGATACTTTTCTAAAATAGTAAATTAGGTAGAGCGCGTAGACTAATATTTAGTCTAAAGCCGAGTTCACTTTTAATAAATATTTTATTATGAACGCGAGACAACCTATTCGGTTAATCAAAAAATAAATTTTACTCCGAAGTAAATTAAAATAATGACTTGGAATTTACAGGGTATATAATGGGAATATTTAACTACATGGGACACGTAGACAGAAGAAAGTCTAAAATACGACTTAAACTTAGATAGGATCAAGAAACTAGTCAATCGTAAAGTAAAATACAACTTTTTTCCATAATGAAAAAGATAAGAATAAATTATAATAAATTTATTTACCCGAAAATGCGAATTCTCACAGTCATTCCCTCTAAGGGAAATCTGGTCCCCAGAGTTCAACTGGCGACTGCAGACGAGGTGGATGGAAAAAGATGCAGTTACTAGCAATACATACACATATACACAAAATTTTGATATTTGGAAACATGAGTAGAAGATAGGTTTTGAAAAAAAATTCAAGGTGACTACTCTCAGCATGGCATGGTTCTTCCTGAATTATACATAGGTGATCAAGTTATGTATTATTGAGGACAAACGATGGCATGCTCATTTTTGTCAAAATAATGTTACGTATAAACTAGTATCAAATGGTTTTATAATGAAGTAACATAGTTTATAGAATGATTGCGAAAACATTTATAGTAGCCCAAAGATTTATGAAATAACAAAATAGTTCATTCCTACCATTTCCTCAAAACTTCCTAATCGGGTCGGTAGCAGGTCAAATTTGAACATGCGATTAAGTAAGGTTAAGTGCAACTACGCGAAACGGTGAAGGTGTTAATAACTTTTCCCTCTCGGTTAATCCTACATCATATCTAGTGTCTAAGGCGGCGGGGGAAATATCGGTAAAAGGAGTAAATACAAAATACACGAAACTTCTCTCAGCACCCTGATGTGTGTCGTCGTGGTGTATAATTACTTGTTTCGCGGTAAGTAGGGTGTCGAACACTAAGATGTAGCTTCACGGTAAGTAAGGTGTCGAACACTAAGAGCGAACGTTATCCTAATATTCTAACAGTATTTTAATCTATCTAGATTAGTCTAATTACTTGTTAAACCTATGTTATACATATTTACTAGTGGTAAAAGGGGGTTTTTGGCCTGAGAGACTGGCACAAGTTTAGTGGTGACAAATATTAATTCTAAACACAATAAACACGAAATCAAATAATCACAAGATAAAGGAGTGGTACAAGCCAAATAATAGAAAATTGTATTAACCATGTTAAATCCGATTAAATGTTGATTTGTATGTTTAGTGCAATAGCTACTTATTTTGAGGCGGCATATCATTCTTAAGACTTAGGCGGTACTTCTTCCTAAGACCTAGATACGAACAATCCTGTCACGATTAACGCATCCGCATAAAGCATCCATTAGTCTAATTATAATCTATCATAGGGAATTAAAGCAGTGGTGATCCTGTTAATACCCTAGCCCATCAGGACTTTACCCACTTATTGCTTGATGTTGTCTTATACACCGGTAGTCCACCACCCAAATCAATACCAATTAATTAAGAACAATACTGGTTGAACAATTATCGGGTCACCTGCCGGTCCAACTAAGCTCATAATCAAAGGGTAAGGACAGGGTGCCATTTGTGATCCTATTGGTTCGAGCATACAAAACACAACATGAAGAGCTATCCCGACATCTAGATTACGTGTTAAGTCTCACTAGACCCAGTTGAATGATAGGTCGCATGTACAAGCACATAAACAAGTATAAGGCGATAAACATAATTAAACAACAACGATAAATTAAGCAAGCCAGATTAAAACAAACCAAACATTATAATCTTCATTAACATGGCTAATACCCAAGGGTATTAGCCCACAATCATTGTAATTTATAAAGCGTGATCAAACAATTAAAAACCGAATGATTAAGAAAGTAAGAATTACATGATGTCTTCTATGGAATTGTGATTGGCGCTTGACCTTGGCTGCTCCTTTTCTCTTGGAAAACTCGACTTCAGAGTGTATGGTATGAAGAATATAATTTTTGGACACTGAAACTCGTTTTGAGTCTCGTATTTATAGTGTGTGAAAAATGCCTCGATACGCCATAGGTAGTGAGGTGAATACGGCGTATAAGGTTAATCTCCTTGGAGTTTACGATAAGATGAAATCAATCAAGATTAATTGCCATCAATCACATTAACTGCAGATCTTTGACTGACGACCAACTGGTGTATACGGCGTATAGGTAAAGAGTGATACGCCGAATCGGGAATTGTTCTTATGCGTATTCTTGTGATGAGCTGGAGCTGATACGCCGTATCTTCTTTGCTGGATACGGCGTATGGTAGCAGAAAACAGTTTTCTTTAAATATCTTCGTTTTAGGTCCAGAATTGCGCCTTTTAGCTTCGTCGTCACAAATTACTCCATAATTACTGCAATCATAAACTTTAAGCAATTAAGTATTAATATCTTGCAATAATTATATAAAAGTGGGTAAAATATATAGGATAAATGATGGTAAAATATGACGTTATTTGATGATATTAAATATCCCCCCTACTTGAATCCTACTTGTCCTCAAGTAGACTTTAAAAAGGTTTTGAAAATGTATCCCAACCAAGGTTAAGGATTTTTCCGTTAAGCATTTTTTTTGTTCTAACCACCTGTACAAAACCAAGCACCTCACGAAATATAGAAATGAAAACACACCGATCACTCAACTAATCTATGGTGTAACATTTAAGTGGTATGCACATTTGCTCGGTCGTGATTAGCTTCGTATCATAGGCTTGGCAAGGATACACATCTCCACCTCTAGAGCTAAGGAGTAACAAGTCAAAAGGTAAATTGGGTATTTATAAATAGGCTTGGGTTTAATCATTCTACAATCTTTAAGATGAAGAACGATATAAGGTATAGAGCTTCTGACTTTCACCGAAGGTCGTCATCCAACAAGGCAGCTGAGACATGCATACATGGCCGTAACGACAGAATAGACATCCATGCTCGTACGCATCCTCATTCGAGTAGATCCCAAGGTTAGTTATCAGGAAAGGGAAGTAAATGGTTGTTAAATAAAATTTTATGAAACAAATATATTAAAGCCAATAAATAAGGTACGGTTGCTAGTAACTCTCCCGACTGTTCCATGACAAAGACTTGAACATATAAACAAACGCCTCGATCATAGAAATGACAAAGACAACCTAAGTTGGCGTTCCCATAACGGTCAACTTCCCTTACATCCTGAACTGTACATACTTTACAAGATAAGTGGTGATATCGACCACTTTTTTACATTACTCTACATCATTGAATTTTTGTATCAACAAATAATCGATCCTTTCAAATAATCTTATCGGTATAAGCTTAATGAACCGACTGTATTTCTTTCAACTTTTTTTTGCAATAATACATCATAAATCTCGGTGTAATTTCACCGTCTTCACTATCATCATTCGTCCGACTAATTTTTCCTTTGAACATTTCTTCTTCGTACATAATACAGAATCGCGAAAGTAGCAAAAATACACGAGCTACAAATATTCCCATTGCATTGTGCAATTTTACCGACCATTAAAGAGATAGAAAAATTTCACTTTGACGCAGGAACTACAAAACTTTACACGAAAGCAACTAGCAACTTTGAAAAATAGGCTTTAATCTACACGGTAGGCTAAAGTGTAAAGGTGAAACGAAAAAATTTTAATTGTGTGGAAAAATAAAGAATGGTCCAGCAGGTTATTCTAGGGGTATCTTTACTCTAAAAGTAAGAGTAAGCAAAAGGGTTACAGGAGGGTTAACTAACCAGTGTAGTTAGTTAATTTTACAACATGTAGGCTTTTTGGTTTAATCCTAGAATCTACTAGTTAAGCATGTTACTCCATCTAAATCCATAGTACTCATCATTGAGGTCTCAAGTGATATACCAGGCCAAGTTCTAAAGTCCATTTCATCACCGGCACACTCATATTTTTGTGGAATTTTTAGTAATCAGTTGGAAACGGATAGGCTTAATTCTCACAGATAGACATTAAGGGTTATAGTGCGCTAGGTAATGTAACAAGTGATTTTTCACAAAAAATATGATATTTTTTTAAATTTGATCCATTTTAAGCATGTAGCATTTTATTTGTGAAAATACAGACAAGTACGTTCTAATTCTCCATTCACACACTTAAATTATACAACGTTCTCATTGTATAGATAAAACAATTAAATAATACAGGAAATAGAATTAGAACGAGGAAACTCTCCTGATAGTTTGCTCCGGGTGGTTCTCCATTTTGAGTGTTTGAGCAAAAAGTGTATTGAACAGCCGTCTTAAGATTTCAAGACTCTAACACTTCAAGATTTCCAGATTTATAAATACCCTACTAACGTTGTTGATTTCTTCAGAAGGTTCCTGTATCAAATAAGAAAACAAGTGCAACTCCGTCTCTGGTGTATTCGTTAAAATATAGTAAACTAAAACTAAATACTGTATAGGAAGTTGATATGCCGTATCCATACCCCAGGATACGCCGTATTGATACCTGTATACGCAGTATTCATTTAATGAATACGTCTTATAGACTATGCTGAAAATAAAGACCGAATAACGTCCAGAAGGTCAATACGCCGTATCCATGGGGTTTGGATACGCCGTATAGATAATATGGGAAGATAGACTTGATAACAGAAAGATAAATTCCGGGCTGTCTCCCGGCAAGCACTTTTGTTTACAGAAAAGTCTTTAAGTTAGACTTGCCCCAATTTAATCTCATCTTTATAAAACAATTTGGGGTCGAACGGGATGCCAAATGGCACATATAAATTCTTGCTAACAAAGATTAATGGCATCCCTTTAAAACATTTACTAATCATGATTTTAATTATTAAGACAAAATCTTTTGTAGCGAAAGATTTACCCGATGTGTCATGATTTGTTTCAATGTTTTCGTCAAACTCAATGGGAGTGGTGTCATTGCTTATGCAAATAACATTATACATTGGTTTGATATCAATGTTCTCCGAACACGGTTCAATATTGATTTCAATATAGTCATTTATTGGTTTTGGTTTTAAATCATTGGAAGGAATTAATTTATAAGAAGACGAATCCTTGTTATATATAAAAGTATAATCCTCGTCCTCGGAATCAAAAAATGATATGTGAAAATCAATGTCAGATTGAATTGCATTGTAAATACTTGCAGTTGGTTTGAAAGAAACATTTTGATTTGATGTCGGTGCATCATTGTAGACGATAGCTGGGAAATCTATTTTGAAATATGTGAAAGAATCAAGATCATCACAATATTCCTTACCATACGTAGCAGTTTCCTAATTAAATGCCTGATCACGCCCTCGAGATTTGTCAGCCATAAGCTGGATGTACTCTTCCATCGTGATGTTGGGGTCGTCCATTACCTGTAATTAATTTGCTACGAAGAAAAAGGTTAAATGGACTAATACGCCGTATTCAGTAAATTAAATACGCCGTTATGATAATAGAGTCGAATATGTTGTATTGGTTTAGAAAAAAATTATACGCCGTATCTTATAAATTGAATACGCCGTATTAAGTATTCGACTCAGAATGTTACAACAGGCTGTAACAATGCACACAAACACACAATATGCAAAATATATACAATGCAAGAAATTAAACACATAAACAAGCACACAAATATGCAATTTAAACTAAACTAAAACACTAATAAATAAGAATTAAACAACTTCACTCCTCGGCAACGGCGCCAAAAACTTGATGTGTGTCGTCGTGGTATATATTAAGTGATTATCAAGTTTTACATTTATATTTAGCCGACAAACCAGAAAACAACACTCTAACGGGCAGTGTACCTGGTCAAGATGTAGCTTCGCAGTAAGTAGGGTGTCGAACACTAAGAGAGAACGTTATCCTAATATTCTATTAGTATTTTAATCTCTCTAGATTAGTCTAATTACTTGTTAAACTGATGTGTCGTTGTGTAGGTGTTTTATGTATCAAGTTTTACTATTTATTTTATGCCGACTATACCTAAAAACAACACTTTAATGGGCAGTGTACCCGGTCAAATGGAGTTTCGTGGTAAGTAGGGTGTCGATCACTAAGAGCGAGAGCGTTAATTCCTAATTCTATCAGTATTTTAGTTATCTAAGTTAAACCTAAAACTAATGCAAAAGGGGGGTTTCAGCCTGAAAGACTGGCATGGTTTTGTGTATCTAACCTAAGGTTTTGATGACAAGTAAAGCAATAAACACACACAAGAAGACAAACAAACGATAGAGGAACGGTCAATAACTAATGTAAGGAAAACATATCAACCATGAATAATCCGATAAAACGTAGGTTTGTTTATTAGTTCAATGATTGTCTTATCTCGAAGGGCATATCATTCCTAGACTTAGGCGGTACTTCTTCCTAAGACCTAGACACGCTAATTCTGTCACAATTAGACGCATCCGCATAAAGCATCCTTATGTTGATTATAATCTATCTTAGGATCTAAGTAATGGTGCTCTTACTAAACCCTAGCTCATTAAGACTTTACCCACTTACTGCTTAACGGCTCTTTATATACTAGTAGTCTACTGTCCGAGTCCTTACCAATTGAATAAGAACGTACTCGTCGATACCAAGGTCACCTTATGGCTCAACTAAGCTCACTAATCTAAAGGCAAAGATATGTCAATATTTGTGATCCTATGATTCTAGATATATAAATTGCAATATGGAGAGCTATCCCGGACTCTTAGCCTATGCCCAAACAACACTGAAGTTGCAGCGCATTAAATATGAAGGACTAGACCCAGTTGAATGATAGGTCGCATACTTAAGCACGTAAATGAATATAAATTGATAAACATAAACAACAATCAACGATAAATTAAGCAATCAAGATAAACAAACCAAACATTATATCTTCATAAACATGGATGATACCTAAAGGTATTAGCCGATAGTCATTGTAAAAATACACACGGTTTGATATATGAACGATTAAAATAAAGAAACCTTAATCAAACGCGTATTCGGTTATGCGAAGATTACAAGAGTTTTCCTATGATCTTGAGGCTCTTTTTTAACCTTTTATGCTCCTTATTCGTCTCTTCGTCGACTTGGTGGTTTAGGGATTCATTTGCATACCTAAAACTGAGTTTAGGGTCGTCTATATACAGGGTCTGGAAACAGGTCGATATGCCGTATCCACCGATGTGGGATACGGCGTATTGGGGATTTCTTGGAGTAAGGATCACGTTTGATATCTTCCAGAATATTCACATACTATATTTTCAATACGACGTATTGATTTCTTCTGGATACGGCGTATTGATCTTCTTTCCTTTGTGGTCTTTGGTGAGTGAAGGCACGGATGCGCCGTATCTTCTTGATGGATACGACGTATTGGGTAAATCTAGTTCCATCTTCATCGTTGACCAAAGTATTATATACGGCGTTCTTTGATGTGACACGACGTATCATCCAAGTCCGCAAGGTCTTTAATTCGTCAAAGTCTTGGATACGTCGTATAGGTCTAGAATAATACGGCGTATTTGCTGTCAGATCAGTAGACTTTCTTGAACTCTTCGTTTATGCTCCAAAATGCGTGCCTTTTAGCATAACTTCACCAAGTACTCCATAATTACTGCAATTCTCAAATACAAACGATTAAGTAACAATTCTTTGCAATAATTATATAAAATAGGTTAATTACATGGGATAAATGATGCTATAAAATAGACGTTATTTGATGTCATCAAATATCCCCCCACTTGAATCCTACTTGTCCTCAAGTAGCCTTTAGAAGTTTATAAAAATGTATCCCTAAGGATATTTTTCGTTAAAGCATTTATTCGATCTATTACAAGTACACAACCAAACACCTCACGAAATAAGAAGATGAAAACACTCAAATCACTCAACTAATCTATGTGGTAACATGTAACTAATTCGCTTAATTGCTCGGTCGTGACGAGTATTCTATCATAAGCTTGGAAAGGATACACATCTCCACCACTAAAGCCAAGGAGTAACAAGTTTATAAAGGTAAATATGGGTTTTTGTATGGAAAGGCTTACGGTTGATCATTCTACAATCTTTCACCAGAAGTACCACTCTAACAAGGCAGCTGAAGCACACATACATGGCCGTAACGACGGTATAGACATGTGCGTTTGATTACATCCCCATTTGAATTTAACCAACGGTTAGGATGAAGAATGATATAGGATAGAAACCTTCTAACTTTCACCAAAAGTCATAAACCAACGAGGTACGAGACATGCATACATGGCTGTAACGACAAAATAGACATGCATGTTCGTATAAATCCTCATTCGCGTAAAACCAGCTGCTAATCATCAGGTGATAGGAAAGTAAATTGTTGTTAAATAAAAATCAAGAAGCAAATAGATTAAGCCTAAAGTACAAATTGTTAGACACTTTTTCCGACAATTATCATGATAAAGACACGACTATTTACAACGTCTTGATCATTGATAAAAAACAACAACCTAAGCTGGCGTTTTTGTAACGGTCAACTTCCTAATCATCCCATAACTTTTACATACTCTACAAGGCAGGTGGCGATATCTTCCACTTTGTACAATACTCTACATCGTTAATTTTTGTTGCGTATCAACGAATAATCGATCCTTCATGTAATTCCTTCGGTAGTTCCAAAACGATTATCTTCAAACTTTCCTTCTCTTTTTTTGCTATTTTTAATTTTTTTTCTAACTATACTTCAAATCTCGGTGTAGTTTCACCATCTTCACGACCATAATAATTCCGGATAATTCCTTCGATAGTTCTTCATTCTTTGGATTCACCATTAATTGTGACGGTAGTAAAATCACATGAGTTTTGACTACTAACATACATTCCCATTTGCAATGTGCAAATTTCCAACCGCACCAAAGATAGAAAATGACACAAGACTCGGGAAATACAAACTTTACACTTTAAGCAACTAGCAACTGTAAATTAAACTTAATCTAACAGGGTAGGTTAAGGTGTAAGGGTGTAATGAAACAAATAGTTGGTGTAATTCCTAAAGGATTGGCTCTACGGGTTTTTCTAGTGGATCATTACTCTAAAGATGAGTGTGGAAAAGGGTTTAAACGGGAGGTTAACTAACCGATGTAGTTAGTTAATAAGAAACATGTAAAGGCGATTTGGGTGTAATCCTAAGATTTACCAATTTAAACAAGTTACTCCAATTAAATCTATAATACTCATTATTGTGGTCTCGAGTGATATACCAAGCCAAGTTCTAAAGTCTACAATATCACTGACACACTCATATTTTATGGAATTTGGATAAACATTTGGAAAAGGAAAGGTTAAATCCTCATAATATCTAACAAGGGTTATTGTGTGCGGGTTATGTAACATGTAATTTCACAAAAGTATGCTTGATTTTTTTAAAATTTGAGCATAATTTAAGCATTTTAATATGAAAATTAGGACAAGTAATACTTCTAATTCCATCCCCCCACTTGAATTATACAACGTTCTTGTTGTATATAAAAAACATTAATTACGCGAATTTAAAAACAATTAGAATGAGAAACTCCCTTGATATTTGCTCGGTAGATTCTCCAAGTTGCGTTTATGAGCAAGAATTCGTGTGTTGAACAACCGCCTTGAAATTTCAAGACTCCAACACTTCAAGATCTTTAGGTTTTTTTATAAATTCTCCACCAATATTCGTCGATATTTCTTTCACGAGGTCCTGTGTAAATTCTCAGAAAACAAATGCAATTCTATCTCCGTGTATTCATTTGGTTAGACTCGAAATAAATACCTAAAACTGTACAGGAAGTCGATACACCGTATCCATTCCCCACGATACATCGTATTGATACTTGTATACGCTGTATTCATTTAATGAATGCGTCGTATAGACTGTGCTAAAAATAAAGACTGCATAACGTCCAGATAGTTAATACGCCATATCCATGGGGTTTGGATACGCCGTATAGACAGTCTGGGAAGACAAACTCAATAAAAATTGAAAATACATTCCAGGTTGTCTCCCGATAAGCACTTTTGTTTACAGAAAAGTCTTTAAGTTAGACTTTCCCCAATTCACTCCCATCCTTATAAAACAATTTGGGGTCGAATGGGATGCCAAACAACACATACAAATTCTTGATTAGGAAAAGGAATGACATCCCTTTGTTAAGATGATTCCAAGCCACGATATTAACATTTAATTCCTTGATAAAAGTTTTAGTTTTGAAAAATTTATTAGATGTATCATGACTTGTTTCCAAAAGCTTATTTGACCCATGTGCATAGGCTCCAACATCGGTATTTATTACACCAGGTAACAGTTTGACAGATAAATCCCCCGAAGAGTGTTCAATATCGACTTTATCATCATCATTGTCCTTATCCGATTTTGAATCATTGGGATAAATTACGTTAAAATGAAATAGATCATTAAAGTACAAAATATTTTGTTCCTCTTCTTCATATTCAGACATTGATGTTTCATCATTTAAATTTAATTCATCGATATGTTGAAGGTTTAAGGTCGGTTCATTTAATAAATCTGATTTAGACGTTTGAACATCATTGTAAACAATGGCTGGAAATTCGTTCTCAAAATCTTTAAAGAAGTCTAAATCATCAAAATAACTGATCGCATGCTCATGTGATGGAATTGAATGTATGACTTTTTCATTATCTTTTTTTGAATCCGTTTTTAATCTGTTGACAGAAATCATTTTATAAGAAAATGAGTTTTTGTCACAAATTATTGTGTAATCCTCATCATCAGATTCGTCAAATGATATTCTAACGTCGATTCCACCGTTAAAAGGAGTACTTACTTGAGATTTTCACTGAAGTGCATGCTGTGGTGCAAAAGCATTGTTAATGACTATAGCTGGGAATTTAGCTTCCACAGAGCTAAGGTCATGAAGATCGTCATCAATTTTGATCTTCCCATATGTAGCAGTTTTCCATTTAAACACCCGACCACGCATACGAGCTTTTTCTTCTTCAAGCTTGATATATCCTTCCATGGTCATGTTGGGATCATCCATCCTGAAACAATCTTACTAGAAAAATAGTTAAATAACCAATACGTCGTATTCAAAAGACTGAATATGTCGTATCACACAAACACAATAAACAATAATACAAATTATTCTAAACTACACTACTCCTAAGGGCTTAATCTAATGTTAAAAACCAAAATATCAAATAAAAATCAAGATTAATTTTCACTCCCCAGCAGCGGCGCCAAAAACTTGATGTGTCGTTGTGTGGTGCATATTTTATTGATTCAAGTTTTAAATTTATATTTTGCTGACTAAACCAAAAACAACACTTTAACGGGCAGTGTACCCGATCGGTAGTAGTTTCGTGGTAAGTAGGGTGTCGAACACTTGAAGCGAGGTTAAATCTATCAATTTAATTAATATCTTGGTTAACTATTCTATGTTAATTCTACTCTATTCTAAACCTATGTTAAACCTATGTCAGTCTAAATCCTAATTCTAATGGAAAAAGGGGGTTTTCAGCCTGAGAGACTGGCACGGTTTGGTTAGTGACTGATGACATCAAATAACGTCTATTTTATAGCATCATTTATCCCATGTTATTAACCCATTTTGTATAGTTATTGCAAAGAATTGTTACTTAGTCGTTTATATTTGAGAATTGCAATAATTATGGAGTAATTGGTGAAAGATAGCAAAAGGCGCGCATTCTAGAGCTTAAATGAAGATATTTTAAAGATTACTATTCTGAAGACCAATATGTCGTATCCATCAAAGAAGATACGGCGTATCCGTGCATGCACTCACCAAAGACCACAGAAGGATAAAGCTCAATACGCCTGATGATGATAAATTTAAACCCTTTATATATAATAAATATATAAATATAATAAGAGTTAAAAATATCAATGCTAAGAATTCCAAAAGATTTTAAAAGAAATTACTTTTATCCAAAGCAAAATCTAAAATCTCCCGGGTCGTTCTTCCCAACGAGGCGTAAATTGAAAATCGAATACGTTCGTGATCGCGCGTTTGAATGGTTCAATGATTTTTGGGGTTTGTTTTTCTATTTCTACAATTAAAATGCAAAAACGAGTAAAGAAAACCTAAAAAACGAAAGCAAATAATGATTTAAACCTAAAAACGAGAACAGGATCAAAACCCGTTCTTTAAAAAACAAAATTGTGAAATTTTAACCCTACGGATGCAAATTTAATTTTCCTAGGTGCTAAATGATAAAAGAAATTTAAAAAAAAGAATTATATTCTTTTGATTTTTTAATAATTTTTTATGAATTAAAAACAATTTTATAAAGAAAAATTGATTAAAAATACTAAACTTAATGAGAAAAATCTGAAAATTTGTGAAAAGTAGTTTGAACAGTGCTGGATTAAATAAAAATAAAATGGCTTAACGTAGCTTATTGAAATAAGCAGAAATAAGCCAAAAAGGGCTTATAAGCAAAAGTGGGTAAAAATGTATAAGAAATAAATTGTGTGAGTTAATACCAGATGGCCCTATCTGGTGTTGTGGTTAGTGTGTGTGTGTTGTTTGGGACGAGTGTGTGCTAAAGGGGAGGTCACAGGGTCGAATCCTGTGACCTCTCTTTTTGGAATTTTTTTTTATTTTTCTTTTTGAGACTTGTAAAACACACTAAAATAAACAACTTTAAAAAAGTGACTTTATTTAAAAACTTATAAATAAGCTGAAATTAAGCAAAGAAAGTGACAGATTTGCACTCTTTTAAACTAAGACTTAAAAGCTAAAACTGTTAAGCTATTTTAGGTCAAATAAGCTAATGGAAAAAACAAACTAAGCTAAAACAGATACAATCCTACACCTAATAAGCATGTCTAAACAGAAATAAGCCAGGAAAACAAGCCAATAAGCCCATAATTCAAATAAGCAAATTGGGCCAAAAACTACTCAAACAGCCTAATGGGCACTTTTTGAGCTTAATTTTAAGCCACAAAATGGAACCTTATGGCTATAAGACTTGTAAAACCTTAAAATCTTTACTTTAAGCTACAATAATCAACAATCATAAAATAGTTTGAAAATCAAATAAGCCCTGAAAAATGCTTAAGAAAAAGTTGTTTGCACTAAGTAAGTGCTGATTTTTTTTGGTTTTCTTTAAAGACAAAAGCCAAAGTTCAGGCTTAATTTTAGCTATGGAAAAGAGCTTTTGAAAACAAAACAAGCTCAAACAGATTGAGCTTGACCACCAAAGAGCTTATGTTTTTAAGCTCAAGTCCTAAAAACAATTTTAACTAACTTAAATTTGAAAATGAAAAAAAAGGGCTTTTAAAACTGAAAAAATGACTTAAAGACCTTGACAGAATTTTACTAAGACTAAACTAATCTAAAGGATATTTATACTAATGCATTATGACCCTAAAAACAACACAAAACAAGACTTAAAAGTGGTTTAAAAAGTCTTAATCAAATAAGCAATTTAGAACTGTTCTGTCGCCACAATTTAAAACACCAATTAGAAAATACTTAAAAACAAACTTTTAGACCTTATAACTTTTGAAAACAGCTTAAGAACAACTTAAAAAGGCTTGAACAAGTTGCCAAAGTGACCCAAATGGTTTTTTATAAGGTTTGATCCTTTTCGACACCTTATGCCAAACACTCCTTTAAGTTTTAAAAATGCATTTTTAAACTTATATAAGCTCTTCCAAGGTTAGCTTATCATCCAAATTAAGTTGTGGTAATTTAGGTGTGGACTCTTTTTGTGATTTTTTTTTGTTTTTGAGACAAAATTGAAAACAAACTTTTTATATAAGCTTTTAATGATTCAAAGGCTTATATAAGAGATTAATGACAGTATTTAAATGACAGAATTTAAAGAAAACTTAGAATTTCATTAACTAAAGAAAAATTACAATGCTTAAAATTAAAGGACATAAATTTAAATGACAAGTAAATTAAATTGTAGTATTAAAAATAGACAAATTTGTTTACACAAGACTTGACTAAACAAAATTCGACCAAAAAACATAAGCTACACTAGCTACTATATTTATACTAAAAATTTTCAAGCTTGGTCTTTACTTGCTTCTTTACTGAGAGGCTGAGAGGGTGTGTTTTCTTTATGAGAGGGTCAAAAGCTCAATCCCATCCATTTATTTTCTTGGTCTCCAAGTCCATTGATCATAACCCTTCATTTTCTTGTCTTTTTTATCAACCAATCGAATTTCAGGGGATTGCCAAGGTGACAAATGCCCCATGTGAAGAAGTGGGGTTAAGGAAAGTGATGGTTTTGGTTGGTGGTACAGTAAATGAGGTGAATATGACAGGGGAGAAGGAACAGGGTATTTGGCGGGAAAGTTTAGTTTAGGTTAAATTGGGTTTAAGTTTGTGGGTTTGGCAGGTTTAGTCCCTGATTTTGTATAGTGTAATTGCAAGAGTGGTCAATTGTGGTGATAAATGTTTATGGAATTGGCAAGTTAAGCCCTTCAAGGAGTATTGAGGTTTTACACGTATGGTCCTTATGGTGTAATAAAAGACTAACAGCCTTTTGATGGGCTGTTAAGTCTTATCAGGTTAGGGGTTTGGGCCTTAGTTAAGCAGTTTGGGCCTTTATATGATTTGGGTTGTTTAGTTTTGGCAGTTTGGGATATAAGCCCAATTTGAGATAAAGGCTTATATAAGCCTAGTTTTGATGGCTTATTGGGCCGACTTGGCCTAATAAAAAGGGTCTGGTTGGCCCGATAAGTTTTCTTTGGTTTCGGCTTTGAATTTTGACCTTGACGGTTGACTTTGACTTGCTTGAATTTGACTTTTTACTTTTTCATGCTCTTCCATTCCGTGCTCGGTTTTTTCGTTTTTGGCTTTGTTTTTCGTCCTTTTGTCGGATATCCGTTTCCTACACAATATAAGTAAAAATATACAAATACAATGTATTTTTGGTACGTTTTTGATCATTTAAGTCCGTTTTTATAGGTCAAAGGTATGTGTATTTAGGCATATACCAACGTGGATGGGAAATTTATATCGCTCCATTACCCCTCAACACCCAGGTAGCCGGCCGCCAAGCAATGCAAGTAGCGTCCTCAGCCATACCCCTTCAAACCCCCAACCTCCCTCCCGGCATCACTCACCTTCCCTTCAACACCCCCCCGCCCTACCACAAAGATTCATCCACCCCAGTTTCCAATCATCAAGATTTGCTGCTCCTCATTTCCCCTGCTGTCCCATCTCAACCCACCCAGCCTCCCCGATCATCCCCAGTACCCCACCATCAGCCCTCCCCTCCTAGATGTGTTATCCCCCCCCCAGCCCCAGTCCAACCATCACCCATGCATCCCAGTGACATCAATTGGATGTCCCTTCAAAACAGTTATAGGGAATCCCACTATCTGCCTTCTGAACACTCATCAACCTAAACCCCAACGCAACACACTCGTAGTAACCACTACTTTCGCTTGCGAAGCCCTTCCTCAGTGCCACAGAATCCAGTTTATCCCCCTCCTCCACCCAGCCCTCCTCAAATTCCCCTCCCCCATTCTCAGATCAGTCCATAACATCCGCTCGTCCAGCAACCCTTAAAACATCAAGACGTCATTCATGACTAATGATTTCTGTTACCAATAGCATAATTGAGGTACGCTTACGACAAGTCTAACTTAAATACTTTGATTGGTAAACAAAAGTGCATCACCTGGAACAACCCGGATTGTTTCTAATAATTTTAACGTAGTCTTGTTCCTTCGCAAACATCAAAACGGCGAATCCACGTCAATGACCATACCTGCGTCAATATGAATTTGTCAAGACGTTATTAGTCTTTACAAAAACAAATTATTGTGTCAGTTACTAGTCAAAACAGCTGATGTGATCGTTTGTTGTTGTATATTATATATGATTCAAGTTTTAAAATTAATATTTAGCCAACTTAATCAAAAACAACACCTTTAACGGGCAGTGGAACCCAGTCGTTGGTATATTCGGTATGTAAGTAGGTGTCGGACTACTGAAGCGAGGTTAAATCTCTCAATTTATTAAATATTTTGGTTATCTAATACTAAGTTAATTCTAATAGTTTGCTAAGTTAAACCAATGCTAATCCTATGATAGTTCTAAACAAATTCAAATCATGTAAAAAGAGGGTTTTCATTCTGAGAGACTGGCACGGGGTTTGGTGGTGACTACAATCAATTCCAGACACTTTAAAACCCACGCAATCAAATTGAACAGAAGATAAAAGAGCGGAGGGGGTTAACAAGCATAATGATCGTAAAAAACAGTAAAAGCCATCATTAATACGATTAGCAAGTCGGTTTGTTTATACTCAATTCAATAATTCATATTCTCGCGGTGGCACATCATTCTTAGACTTATGCGGGACCATTAACCTAAGACCTAACACATTAATTTTTTTCAAATATAAATCATCCGCATAAAGCATTCCTTATTTGCTGATTATAATCTATCCAAGCAATGGTGATTCTTGTTAAACCCTAGCGTCATAAGACTTTAACCCAGCATACTGCATAAAGTCAATTATACTCAAGTAGTGCTAAGCTTGTCCAACTATCCAATAAAAAACAAAAACTAATTTGTTGAATTAATCTAGGTTTCACTCTGCAGTCAACTTGTTTAATAAACCAAAGGAAAATAATCCGATAACTAGTTAAGCAGAAGCGTATCCTAACTAGCACGAATTTAGCAGGACAAAAATATTTTTGATCCTATGATGCTAATATGATAATTACTATATGGAGAGCCATCCGGCATCTAGATTACTTTTTCCCGTTCACTTATATCCAGTTGAATGATAGGTCGCATACAAAAGCACGTAAACAAGTATAAAATGATAAACATAAACAAGCATACAACGATAAGTTAAGCAATTGAGATATAAACCAAAAACCAAAAACATTCACATCTTCCATAATAAATGGCTAATATTTGGAAGATTAGCCTTCAAACATCATAATTAATACAAGAGAAATGGCTTAGCCAGGTAAACTAACATGTAGTTAATGAATGATACCACAAAACTGAAACGATTATAATAAGTATAAGAAATTATCACATATGTGCTCCTATGGATGAAAATGCGTTGCAAAGAACCTCTCGTCTCTTTTCCCTCTCTGAAAATAGTACTTTGTGTTTTAGGTATCGAGAATATATTTAGCACCCCTTAAAACTCATTTTAATTTTCATTTATAGGTCTGGAGTCGGTTTGATACTGCATATCCAATGGCTTAGATTGTGGCGTATTGGGTGTGTTCGTTCTTGAAGTAGGGACACGTTTGATAACTTCCATAATTTGTCACCTTTTATAATCTCCAATACGGCGTATTGATCAAGTTTTTCTTCATTAGCTTTGTAAGTGCGCACGGATACGCTTATCTTCCTAGATGGATAAGGCGTATTGTTTCAGAATAGTAAATTCAAGAATCTCTTCGTATAAAGCACCAAAGCGCGCCTTTTGCTAATATTCACCAAGTAATTGTACTTCCATAATTACTGCAATTCTTAAAAGCAACGATTAAGGTAACAATTCTTTGCAATAATTATACAAAAATAGATAATTACATGGGAATAAAGATGCCATATAGAAAATAGACGTTAATTGAGTGTCAACAAATATCCCCCCCACTTGTACATGGGATAAATGATGCTATAAAATAGACGTTATTTGATGTCATCAAGTATTACCCCACTTGAATCCTACTTGTCCTCAAGTAGCCTTTTAGAAGTTTATAAAAATGTATCCGTAATGACATTTTCTGTTAAAGCATTTATTTGATCTATTAGAAGTACACAACCAAACACCTTACGAAATAGGAAGATGAAAACACTTAATTCGCTCAATTGCTCGGTCATGACGAGTATTCTATCATAAGCTTGGCAAGGATACAAATCTCCACCGCTAAAGCTAAGGAGTAACAAGTTTATAAAGGTAAATATGGGTTTATATGATAAGGCTTAGGGTTGATTACTCTAACTAATCTTTATTGATACCAATATTCCAGGAGGGCGACAAAGACCACACATACACACCCGTAACGACAGGATAGACACATGTGACTGCTCACTCCCACCTCGAATAAGCTAAAGAGTAGGAATATTAGAGTAATATAGGGTATAGATCTTCTAACTTTCACCAATAGTAATAAACCAACAAGGCAGCTGAGACATGCATACATAGCCATAATAACGGAATAGACATGCACGCTTGATCACATCCTTATTCGCGTAAAACCCATGGTTAGTGATTAGGAAAGGAAAATAAATTGTTGTTAAATAAAAATTACGAAACAAATAGATTAAGTCTAAAATACAAGTTGCTAGACACTTTTCCTGACCGTTACCATGACAAAGACACAACTATTTACAACGTCTTGATCATAGATAAAAAACAACAACCTAAGTTGGCGTTTCCGTAACGGTCAACTTCCCATTCATCCCATACATTACATACTATACAAGGCAAGCGGCGATATATTCCACTTTATACAATATTCTACATCGTCGATTTGTATCAACGAATAATCGATCCTTCATGTAATTCCTTCGGTAGTTGCGAAACGATTATCTTCAAACTTTCTTTCTCTCTTTTTTGTTGCGATTTTTCTCATTTTTTCTCATTTTTTGCTCTCTTTTTTGCTAACACTATACTATCAAACTCAGTGTAATTTCACCATCTTCACGATCATAATAATTCTGGATAATTCATTCGATAATTCCTTCATTCTTCGGACGTACCATTAATTGCGATGGTAGTAAAAATACATGAGTTTTGACTATAATATACATTCTCATTTGCGATGTGCAAATTCTTCCAACCGTACTAAAGATAGAAAATTTTGACACAAGACTCGGGAAATACAAACTTTACACTTAAAGCAACTAGCAACTGTAAAATAAACTTAATCTAACAGGATAGGTTAAGGTGTAACGAAATAAACAAGTTTATGTATTTCCTAAAGGATTGGCTCTACGGGTTGTTCTAAGGGTATCTTACTCTTAAAGTGAGAGTAAACAAAGGGTTTATATGGGGGTTAACTAACCGTTGTAGTTAGTTAATAAAACAACATGTAAAGGCTTTTTGGGTGTAATCTCAAAAATTTACCAATTTAAACAAGTTACTCCATCTATATTCATAGTACTCATTACTGCGGTCTCGAGTGATATACCAAGCCAAGTTCTAAAGTCTACAGCATCACCGGCACACTCATATTTTTGTGAAATTTGGGTAAACATTTGGAAACGGATAAGGTTAAATCCTCATAATATCTAACAAGGGTTGTTGTGTGCAGGTTATGTAACATGTAATTTCACAAAGTATGCTTGGAATTTTTTTAAATTTTAAACATAATTTAAGCATTTTAGTGTAAAAATTAGGACAAGTATACATACTAATTCCCATCCCCCCACTTGAATTATACAACGTCCTTGTTGTATAGATAAAACATTAAATACGGGAATTAAAAAGAATTAGAATGAGAAACTCCCCTGATATTTTCTCGGTAGATTATCCAAATTGAGTTTATGAGCTAGATTGTGTGTTGAACAACCGCCTTGAAGTTTCCAACACCTCCAGACTTGTAAATACTTCAACCAATTCGTCGATTTATTTTTTTCATTGAGGTCATGTGTAAAATTTAATAGGAAAAACTACATCCTAACTTGTAACTATGGTTAATATAAACTAAACTACACAAATTTGAAATATGACGAGTCAGTCTGGTGAATACGCAGTATCATGTGCATGGATACGTCGTATTGCCAGAACTGACAATAATGTTTTTAAAGTGCATAAAAAGTAAAGACTGATAACGTCCAGACAATCAATACGTCGTATGGTATGGAGTGGATACGCACGTATTGATGTCTAGGAAGATAGACTTGATAAAAATAAATAACATTTCGGGTTGTCTCCAGGGAAGCACTTTTGTTTATAGACGACGACTTAAGTTTATACTTTCTTTTGCATTTCTTCACGTTGTATCACTTGCGAATTCGACCACATCTTTATCTCCGGCATCAATGTGTCTCACGTGGTACTTCTTTAACCTTTGTCCATTGACCTTGAAACTGACTCCGTTCTTATCTGTGATTTCTACGGTTTTGTATGGGTACACAGTTTTTACCACATTTGACCAGTACCAACCGTTGATTTTTAGCTTACCACCCGGTATCATCTTGAATCTAGAGTTAAATAGCAATACCATGTCTCCAACTTTGAAATTTTTATCTCCTCGAAGCCTAGAGTCATGCCATCTCTTAATTCTTTCCTTGTAGATCTGGGTGTTCTCGTATGCACCATCTCTTAATTCCATTAATTCGTTGAGTTCCATGAAACGGTTTTTTGCTGCCGTTGTGAGATCCATATTACATTGTTTTAACGCCCAATATGCTTTATGTTCGATCTCCATAGGCAAATGACAAGCTTTTCCATAAACCAATCTAAAGGGGGTACATCCTGTGGGTGTTTTGTAGGCGGTTCTGAATGCCCATAATGCATCATCTAATTTTTCAGACCAATTCTTCGGGTTATATCCAACTGATCTCTCCAGAATATGTTTAATAGCTCTGTTGGTCACTTCAGTCTGCCCATTAGTTTGAGGGTGATATGCTGCTGATGATAACATCAAATATTTAATACTTTTTAGTAGCAAAATACCCCATATATTACCTGCAAATGTTTCACTAACACTCAAAAACGAGATATTTTCTATCATTTTGTAGTTTTCAGGTGAAATGCAAGAAAGTGACAATAAACAATAAACAAGGAAAAAGGATTCAAAGTGTAATTTTTTGAAGAATGTTACGGCGTAACCCCAAAAATGGTTACACCGTAACATAAATTAAGCAAGTACGAAGATCAATGACAAGGTTATGGCGTAACACCATATCTAGTTACACCGTAACCATGTATTTGGAAGGAAATCTTACCCAAGATAGAGTTACGGCGTAACACCCATTAAGGTTACGCCGTAACCATGAAGATCCACAAATATGGAATGAAGATCAAGTACATATGGAATTTATTTGAAGGTTACGGCGTAACACCATATCTGGTTATGCCATAACAAACTGCTTAAATATGGAATGTCGTGTAAGAAGGTTACGACGTAACACATTTATAAGTTACGTCGTAACGAGTTCGATACCTATAAATAGAGGCCTCATTCAAGCTATTCCGACATCACTTCCTCCACAGCCAATTGGAGAGGCGACAAAGGCTTCCAACCTTCAAAGAATTCCACCTAGATTCCAACGGAGATCACACTTTACTTACTTTTTGTATATTAATCTGTTCAGAATAACGAATTCTTGTAAGATAAATATGATCTTCAATCTATGATAACTTTTCTATTCTTGTTGTGGCTTCCGTTACCATGTAGCGGTTAAGCAACTATAAATTGTTTGGTCCCTATTTATGTAATAGTAACTTTGTTTAGTTTTTAGAGTTATTGTTAGATTATGGTTTCTGTTATATATTGGCCTTGCCTAAGTCCGTGTAGGAGACGCGCTGAGTTGATTGGTAGTAGAGGAGGGGTTGGTTGGCCTGGGGTGGGTGTCGTTGGACGCCTGCGGGTATAATATTAGTACTGATATTATGCATAGTGTAATATAGAATCCAGACGGTGACTGGTAGGGGGTATAGTGTGAGAGCACATCACTAACATAGTCTTACCTAGTGTAGGTGGTACGCACTAATTTCGATGTTGGAATTGTGTGAAATGTTCAACGGCATTAAGATATGTGTGAACGCTCTTATGCCCGCATTCATACACTTAGAATGTAAATCAACAAGAAGGACTCATTGACAGGAGAGGGTCAAACTATTACTGAGCACTAGAAGTTCATTAGTAATAGTAAGATACCAACACCTCATATGAGCGGAGATAGTTGGGATTAATCACTACAACTTGGATAACCTACCTCCTAGATGATTTGGGACTGATTCGGAATCGCGGGAAGTATAGGATAGACTAAATATGCCTATTCAAGTCTATCGACCTTAGAAACCACTAATGAAACCATAGTTTAACATTACGCAGGAAAACGTTTTCATAACAATAGTAATGAAGTAACTAGGTTAGCACGTTTTCTCTCCTGATATCTCCAACTCTTTTATTTTTAGTATTTAATTTTATTGTTATTTTTAATTCCTTTCAATTCAAATCAAAAACCATTTTATAAACGTGACATTTCAAATTAAAACTAATTACAACTCAACTCTTGGGACGACCTAGATTTACCATTCTATACTACCTACGATCAGGTTCTCTGCCCGTTAGTGCGTTGTTAGGTAGATCGAGTTTTATAAATTTAAAACTTGGTAAAAATATATTTTAAAATAAAATACGCATCAAGTTTTTGGCACCGCTGTCGGGGAGCTAAAAATTAGAATTAATTTGATTATTTCATTATTTCTCTTCTTTCCCTAAACTCTATATCTGCAGGAACTATGACAGGAGTAGACGTAGATACTCTCACCATGGAACAATACTTAGCATTGTCACGAGAAAACCAAGCACCGGGCGTGGTTAAACCCAAAATCGAAGGCAATATCAATTTTGAAATCAAGATCTAATCAAGCGTGATTGAGGAAGACACTTATCTCCTGAACGAAATGACCAAGGATTCCACACCCTACGCTCAGCCTCAAGCTCACAATATATAAAAAAGAAAAGTGAAGAGAAAATCGATCATATTGATCGGTTCCTCAGCATTGTTGGCTTATTTAATATTTCTGGAGTCTCTAAAGACGCAGTCATGCTCTGAGTTTTCCATTTACTCTTACCGGATCCGCAAAAAGGTGGGTGGACAGACTCTCCTCAGGAACTATCAATACCCGGGATCTGCTCAAAAAGGCCTTTATCCAAAGGTATTTCCCACCTTCCATGACCGCAAAGCAGCTTGAAGATATTCACAACTTCAAGCAAGATAAAGATGAATCATTATTTCAAGCCTAGGAGCGGTATAATGACCTGCTATACAAGTGCCCTACTTATGACATCAATAATCATCAAAAGGTAAACATTTTCTATAAGGGTTTGAGCACTATGAACCGTCAACTGCTTGATTCGCAAGGACCTATCCTCGGGATGAGACCGGCCTAAGCTCTCACAGCAATTCAGACCAAGGCTGACCATTTTCAAAAATGGCACGACAGAACGACAAGCAGGGGTATTAAAAGGAGTAGTAGCAATGATGGACTAGCTGCTTTGGTAAATAATTTGGACAACCTGGGACGAGACATGAAGAATCTAAAGAAAAGTATTCATGCAATCCAGGCTAGATGCCAAATTTGCGAAGGACCTCACCTCGACAAGGATTGTCCCCTCAACGAGGAAGTTAAACAAATTGAAGAGGTCAGATATAGAGAATTTGGATGAACAACGCCGTTTAACAGGAATAATAGAGGAAGACAAATCTTGGCCGAAACAATTAAGAAATACATCGAGGAAGCCTTTATGAGACAAGTAAAACAAGACGAATGGCTGAAAACTTTTTGCCATAACTTAGAAAAAAGTCAAAACCACCATGATGAAATCATTCAAGATTTAAAGTCCAGGGTGACAACTTTGGCCAAGGAAGCAGTGGTTAAGACAGATAAAAGTGAAGATTGCAAGGCAATTTTCACTAATGATGGAGCACCTCTATACACCCAATTCTACTACTCTCCAGAAGAAATATAGTACTTTTTGGCTAACTCCGAATTTTCAAATGACGATGAATTCAAAAACTTACAAGCATTCCCTGACCGAAAGATTTTTAAACAAACCCCCTAAAACGAAAAACAACAACGCACTATATAGAACCGTACGTTTCCCCAATTCCTTTTCTCAGAAGGCTCGAACAACATGCCGAAGAAGCATTAATCAATAAAACCATGGAAAGCCTAAAGAAAATTAAGTCAAATCGACCTTTCCTCAAGGAAATCAAGCAATCCGACGAATATCCTAAATTTATGAAGGACCTGGTGGCCAACAAGCCATTAACCATGGAAAATGAAGACGTTAGAATAAATCGCAGATGCTCAACCCTTCTCCTTAACCAACTACCCCCGAAGGAGAAAGATCTTGGAAGCTTTATCCTACTCTGCTTAATTGGAAGGTTAGACTTTAACAATGCTTTAGCAGACTTAGGAGCAAGCATTAGCATCATGCCTTTTTCTATGTACAAACGTCTAGGTATAGGGAAGCTTGAAACAATTAAAATGAACATTGAGCTGGCCGATAATTCTAAATGCATTCCGAAAGGGATTGTTAGGAACCTTCTGATAAAAATCGATTTTATCTTACCCGTAGATTTTATTATACTTGATGTCCTGGAAGATTTTAGGATGCCTGTCATTTTAGGAAGACCTCTGCTCGCGACTCCCCACGCTAAAGTTGATATCTTAAAAAAATCTATTTCTTTAGAAGTTGGGAACGAAAAAGTTATTTTTAAAATGAAAAGTGATTTACCTGATATGAGAAATGAATTATTTCTAATGATCAAAAGCAACATGATAACAGAAGAAGATGAATTAATGAACATAGAATCTGATTTATTCACATACATTACTAATACATGTGAATCATGCCAGATCCTTGCGGTAGACACTAATTTGTTCACCTATGAGGTAGTAACTCAGGAAACATATGACGAAATAGCTCATAAGTGTTGCTTAACCGCCCAAGAAGCTATTGGAGAAAATACTAAACCCATTTTAGGAAAGAGAAAACCATACTGGTGCACCCCGATTTACTAACAAAATTCGAGAGGTATATGCATCATGCAACCCATCAAGCGAAGAGTGTGACGGGGGAAGCTCACGCAATAATGAAATTCGATGTTATTATAAAAGTAAGAACGATAACGACTGCACAAATATAGAATGGAATGATCTAAGTTTAAATGATTGGTTAAAAATTAAATATGGGGAAGTAGATGAAACAATGAAAAAGAAAATCCTCACCGAACACTAGAGAATGCGATTTGAAGTTGATTACGATGACAACAATAAATTTTATGACCCCGAACAATGCGGGGATGGTAGAAATAATGAAATACGAGAAAGTGTCATTCATAACTTACATGAAGAATGGTTCAAAGGAACGTCTGATGATGAAGACGACATTGAAGGGATAATTGATTATCTCGAACCAACATTATATGATAGGTTCGTTGATTCAGATGAGGAGGAATATAATAAAAGACGATGTAGGCTGTTAGGAATGTCGTATATATAACCACTTCCAATCATAATTAAACAAGTAAAAATGACCTTATATAGTTTAGGACCAAGAGGGGTTTACACGAAACTTAAAGTTTCGAATATGGAAGAATTACCTCGAACCAGGAACAATGTCGCTACTATAAGGAGCAATATCATGGATGAGGTTTGATAAGTGCTTAATTACACATATCTTTTACCTCTAAAAACGAGCTTAAATGACCAAAAACAGACAAAAACT